>JAEUWL010000177.1:0-42929 GCA_018524415.1 Podaxis rugospora
TTGCTGAATGGAACCCTGGGGAACGCTGGGAACTCTGGAAATGCCGAGTCGAATTCGAGGAGCGGACCGTGTATTTTACCATGGCTAAAATCCTCGACGGATCGTACGTCCCCGCTATGGTTGATTCCCATCATGTCATATAGTTAATCTGATCGCGCATGGCTCATCTTCACAGGCAAGACGAGAGCCGAGTCATGGAATTTGTCCTCATGCGACTTACATTCTCCGACCCTCCATCTGGGGAGAGTTCACACAACGTCCCCAACTACCTCCGGTAACAATCCCCTCGCTGTAGACACTCAGCACTGCTGCCCCCATCATGTGCGTTCGGGGTGGCTTTGGTAGCCTTTCTCAGCCTCTCCGCTCATCCAAAGTGGTCCATCCGGTTTATCAAATTCGTTAACTGGTCGCTTTCGCCTCTTGTACCCTAGCCTTCACCCACTTGAGGTAACCCCTATTCGTTGGCTCCCATGGGCGCTGTCAGGAGTGAGACCGTAGGTAGGAATATGGTTTGGCAATACCGAACTTGGAGACTACTTACTGACTACGAGACCTATATACTACCCTACGGGATTGTTAAGCAACTAAATACGGATGACGCAAGAAGAGTGGGAAGGACGAAAATGGTCGTTAAAGGTGAGACATAGACGTAGACTACTGGATGGTGCGCGGGCGGGGCAGGTGACTACGAGTCACAGGACCAGGTCAGGTCATGACATTGCCCCCCCTTTCAAGGCGAGGCTTCCGGACGAGCCGTAACAAGTGCGGGGCTTCTGATTGAAGTCGTGTGGCCTTTTCCCACGTATCGCGGGATGATGGTTGATTCCTCCAATGCACCAGGTACTCTTGGTCTCCTTGTCGCGTCCTTGACGATATAATCTCCGCTGGCTCCCAATTTTCCCCTCGTACATGAAGGGTTACATGTGGTACCGGGCGTGCAAATTCATCGGGCTGGAATCGTCGAAGTTTGGATACATGAAACACCGGGTGGACTCGCCATGATGGGGGTAGCTTCACGCGATACGCGACGGACGAAATCTTTTTGGTGATAGGGAAAGGACCAAAACGCTTCCAATCTAGCTTCTTCTTTGGGCGGCCCGAAAGTAAGTGGTCTGACTCAAGCCATACTTTGTCTCCGACATTGTACTCTTCAGGTTTTCTTCTGCGGTCGTAAAAGTGTTTCATATCCTCTGCTGCCTGTCGAAGGGCTGATTCGGTGTCCTCTCGAATCCTTTCCATCTTTGCCGCAAACTCCCCTCCTGAGCCCTCGGAGGTGTTGGTTCTTGGTGTAATGCCTGATTGGACTTCGAACCCTTTGTTGACGAAAAATGGAGACTTTCCTGTGCTTGTCGATGCTCTGTTGTTGTAGGAAAACTCCGCAATGGGCAACCAGTCAGCCCAATCGTCCATGTGGTAGTTTAGGAATATACGGAAGTATTGTTCAAGCTCCTGGTTGAGCCGCTCGGTTTGGCCATCTGTTTGCGGATGGTGGGCTGTAGAGACATTGGTTTTGACTCCGAGGGAGCGGTATAGTTCTTTTGTGAACTCTGAGGAGAACTGGGTCCCTCGGTCACTGATAACAACTGTAGGGAATCCTTCGTGGCGCCAAACGTGATCGCGAAAGAGGTGGGTGGCTCCAGCAGAGTCGAGTGCCTTATGGCACGGGATGGCGTAGAGTTGTTTACTGAACCTATCGACAACCGTCATGATGGCATCGTAGCCTAAGGAATCGGGGAGGTCAGTGATGAGGTCCACCGAAATAACTTCGAAGGGCCTGGTAGGTATTGTGTTTGGTAGGAGCTCGCCCTGAGGTTTTCGCGGAAAGATCTTTGTTACCTGGCACTTGCAGCATCCTCTGACATATTTGTTGACATATTCAGTGAGTTTAGGCCACCAGTAATTTCGGTTGATGAGTTCTCGAGTTTTGTAGCAGCCTGGATGCCCCGCAATGCTGGAGTCATGGTGCGCTTCGAGGATCTGTCGTTTAATATCATCATCTCGCACGACTACTAACCCGTCCCTGAGGGTAAGGCTGTCCTTCTGCTCCCACCTCGCTGTATTGTCACCTGGAGGTATCTGGACCGGAGGTCGAGAGCGTATAAGTTCCAATACAGTGTCTCCCTCTGGAAGAGCTGTGGTTACAGCTGCAAGTCTCTCCGGCAGAAGGAGTGTAACTCCTTTGTTGTCATCTTTTATTCCTTCTTTATGGTCTGGCCTTCGAGAAAGGCAGTCTGCCTTGAGCATGAGCGTCCCTGGTTTATGGTGGAGGGTATAGTTGTAGTCCGCCAAGAAGCAAGACCATCGAGCTTGCCGTCGGTTAAGTCTTTGGGCTGTAAGGAAGTACTGTAGGTTTCGATGGTCGCTCCAGATTTCGACTGGGTGGTGGCTACCTTGGATGTAGTGTCGCCATTCCTCTAGGGCCTGGATGATTGCTAGCATCTCCTTATCATGGACTTCATAGTTTTGTTCTGTTGCCGAAAACCCTTTCAATAAGAACACTATTGGTCGCCATTCATTCTGTTGTAATTGGGACAGGACTGCTCCTGAAGCAAAGTCTGAGGCATCAGCCTCAATTTTAAAGGGATCTTCGTCAGTGGCCAGGGACAGAACTGGGGCCGTGGAGGTCTTCCTTTTGAGCTGGTCAAAGGCATCCTGAGTGGTTGAATTCCAGGAGAAGGGGGCTCCATTATGAGCAAGGGCATAGAAGGGCTGAGCTATATGAGCGAACCGATGGATAAACTTGCGGTAGAAGTTGCAAAACCCTAGGAATCGCTGAGTTTCCTTGATGTTACGGGGGGCTGGCCAGTCTAGAACTGCCTGCACTTTCTCCTGGTCCATCTCTACTGAGCCATTCCCTATAACCATTCCCAAGTAGTTGATTCTCTCCTTCTCGAAGTTGCACTTCTCTGGCTTAAGGTAAAGTTTGTGTTCTCATAGGATTTGTAGCACCTCTCAAACTACTGCCCTGTGTTCCTCGATTGTGTTGGTGAAGACCAAAATGTCATCCATATAGACCATCACTACCCCTTGTCGTACTAGATCTCCTAAAATGTTGTTCATCATTGTCTGAAATGTGGCTGGAGAATTACAAAGGCCGAAAAACATCACCGTTGGTTCGAATAGCCTCCGGTTTGTGAGGAACGCTGCCTTATGCTCATCTCCCTCTCTTATCCAGATGTTATTAAAGCCCCACCTCACGTCCATTTTGGAAAAGACTCGGGCTCTCCGTAATTGAGCAACAATCTCGGATATCAATGGTAGTGGATAGGCGTTTTTGACCGTATTGTCATTAAGCTTCCAGTAATCTTGAATGGGTTGGAGTTGGCCATCTTTCTTTTTCCGGAAGAAGAACCCAGATGCCCAAGGTGACTTGGATGGGCATATTTGCCCTGTCTTCAAGTTTTCTTCCAGAAATTCATCAAGCCTTTGTTGCTCTTCTGGGCTCAAGGGATAAGTCCTTGCTAGCTTGACAGGTACAGCCCCAGCCTGCAAATTGATAGGGTGGTCCCAAGGTCTTCTTGGAGGCAATTCATCAAAGCCTTGCTTCTCGAACACGTCACGGAAGTCCAAGTAGTGTGCTGGGACTCTCTCTCGCAACATCTCTTCAGTCTTCTGCCGAGTTTCCTTCTCTGTCATCCTCTGAGGGGTTGTCTGTAATGTGTTTATGCACAGGACGGCTGCAGCTGGTGTTCTTGACTTCCGGAGAAGCTGAGGAACTTCAGTGAGCCCTAACTCTGGGATCATTATGCATACAACCTGGCTCTTGCCCTTGAGGAATTGGAACATCTGCTCCTTTTCCTCGGGCAAAGGGCCTTCACCAAGACCTGGGTCAACTGAACTATCAGTTGTGTTTCGCTTTCGTTTGTTATCTCGGCATCTCTTCGCTGCTCCTTTCAAATGATCTACATGGGTCCGTCCACAGGAACTTGGGCATCGCCTAAGATTCACCTCTCCTGTTCTCCAATCGATGTTGGGATTGTGTTTCACAAACCAGTTATGGCCAATAATGACAGGCGATTTGTGGATACTAGTAACATAGAACCGGACTTTCTCCGTATGTTGTTGGTAGCGCATAAAAGCTACCACTGTTTCTGTGATTGAGCCAGTTTGATTGCGGGTCCCATCAGCATTGTAAACTGGAATAGCCTGTGGTAGTTTCTCGATGGGAAGTCCTTTTTCTTCTGCAAAAGCTCTGTCGACGAACATGCTGGTAGCTCCTGAATCTAGGAGGGCCTTGACTACAACAGCCTCTCGGCTATCGATTCATTGTAACTCTATTTGGACTTCGGTCACCAACAGTGTCAATGATCCTATCACCAGCTTGCCTTCCAGCTGTTCTCTGAGGGCGTTTTTGTTTGTGGCCGAGTTGGACATAGCAGTACCAATAATTTTAGAATCAGTAGTGGTATTCTTGATAACAGATTTGGCAATACTATCCTCGACCCCACTTGGCCGGCCTACCAGTGGGGGAGTTAAAAACCCTGCTCTTTTAACATGGCCGCAACCTCTTGTTTCTCTTCCTCTGACATTCCTTCAAGTGTCACTGCCCTGATCCATTTTGGTGCACGGCAGTTGCGAGCGATATGTCCTACTTTGTCACAGTTGTAGCAGGTTGGTGGGGGTTGTCGAGCCGTAGAGTTGATATCCATCGCATTAGGATCCTTAGCTACAGGTGGAACGATAGGGGGGTCGAAAGCCCTCTCTGCCATCATACCCAATCTTTGAGCCAGCTTGGGTCCTGTCGGTTGTGGGGCTGCTAGACGGTGCCCTTGGGCGGATTGGTTGGCACCTTGCAGAGTTTTAGGGGCGTATGTAGCTTGATACTCCCGTTCCTGCCTGTCCAGGCGGTTGGCTCAGTCTTGCCAGTCAGCCAGGGTTCGAGGCAAAGCCTCCGAATTGAAAAGCTGACAAATGATGTGAGGGTTCAATCCTGCACAGTAAACGTCCTTGAGAGCCTCTTCATTGAACCGGGTAGCAGCCTTGAGTGCATTGAATTTGGCATTATACTCCTCAACTGTGTCCGTTTTTTGGACAAGGTGATGGATCTTGTGCTGAGCAGTCATCTCAGGGTTAGGGTCTCCGAATTGGGCCATAAACGCATTGGAGAAATCCTTCCACGTCACTAACACTTCTTCGTCCTCTCTCTGTATCAGATCTAACTGCATATCAGCCCAGGTACTGGCAGGATCTCCTTTTATCAAGGCAATAGCCGTCCCGATCTTCTCTGCCTCTGCAACTATACCAACTCAAGCAAAATAGAGTGCGCATGCTCGTAGGAAAGGCTCTGCCTTATCTTTGTTACCCTTATACTCCTCAGGTAGGGGAACTGTCACTGGAGCACGGCATTCAAGGGTAGCACCCGCTGTAGCTTGGGCAAGTGAGGCAACTGCAGTGGTCGATGTGTTCAGGTTCTGAGCAGTAGTAGCCCAGACTGGTAAAAGCATGTTAATGCTTTCGACAAGACGGTTGATCCCATCCTGGAAAACACTAGTGGAGGAATGATGGGAGGCTCCTGTAGAGCCCTGTGCCGGACCCGGGCCTCCGGGCATGGGCTCATCGGTAGACATAGCGTAGGAGGATTCGGGCCTGTTGTCAGGCATAACTTGATGTAGACCGCGACTCGAAGATAATATCGAGGGACTATGATCAAGTGAGGAAGTTCGGTATAATGTCAGGAGTGAGACCTCGTAGGTAGGAATATGGTTTGGCAATACCGAACTTGGAGACTACTTACTGAGTACGAGACCTATATACTACCCTACGGGATTGTTAAGCAACTAAATATGGATGACGCAAGAAGAGTGGGAAGGATGAAAATGGTCATTAAAGGTGAGACATAGATGTAGACTACTGGATGGTGCGCGGGCGGGGCAGGTGACTACGAGTCACAGGACCAGGTCAGGTCATGACAGGCGCTTACCAAGCTCCGACATTTCGACTTGTCATTCCAGTGCCCAACAAGTTTCTTGGTGCATTTGTCTGTCCATTTATGGAGGAATTCCTCGATTCCATCTGCGCCACCTTGTACAGCCAGATTTATCGTCGAGCTGAGGGGGGAAGCTGAGGAAGAGCGCTCAGCGCTAGATGTGGTACCATGTCATGCCTACAGCAGCTGTGCCTGCCATGTACCACAGCGAGCACCGCACCCAGTTCTTCGCTAGCTGTCATCTGGTCTGACTTATTCATCAGTACACACAAATACAGCACTTATTCTGTCACTCCCATGTGAAAACCCCGGAAGAAGCATAATGTGTGGGTAACACAACCCAATTGTTGACCATCAACCGGTTATCCAATACCCGTTTCATCCGAAGTGATATAGCTCATCCAGAGTACCCTTCAATGCCCTGACCCTTGTCGTGCCAGCGAAATCTAGCCTAGCTAGCGAAATAGGCTCCTATTATGGTGAATGTCTGAAGGATTCGGTCGGATGTCACCCGAACCTCCATCCCCGCTCAAATACCCTCACATCTTCGGGCAAATTCCTTGCCAAACCCAGCGGTCTCCGCATGTGAACATCCCCGGACGATGCTCTCATATAATCTCTCACACACTCTTTGTCCTCAATAACGTCTTTAAATGGCCATACTCAGTCCAGGAAGAAATGACCAAGGTCCTCTGGGAGGGCAAACTCCAAAACCCACTGCACAAAGCTGTGCCCGATGGAATTGAAGAGGCTGCAAAGTGCAGTTCGTTCTCCGCCTCGAAGCTCCCATTTATCCCAAATAACTGGCGCTTCGTGAGAGCATCTCGGCTCTCAAGGCATTTCAGGGTGCCATGCTTAACATCCTGTTGCACAATAAGTACGGGATACCTTACCAGAAGATCCATATTGATACGTGTGAGCTTGCTTTTTCCTACCACTTTTGTCAGGTTCACGTGCTGTATTAGGGATCATGCACAACTGTTTATCATGTTGCCTGCTCACCCATGGTGCATGATTGACCCAGAAGGTCAAAAGATCTCGCCTCTTGCTGGAGGTCTTGAGAAATACAAGAAATACTTTCCCAATCTCGATGTCCACCGATCAATGGACCCCTCTACACCCATCATTGACTTTGTCTACCAACTTACAGGATACTACCATGTCTACGGTATGCATCACCCTATTCCAAAGATGCACTAAGTTTACTGCATTCCAGGAAGCATGGATCCGATTCCGTCACAGACTCCACTCGGAATCAACTGCCGAAATGAACTGAATCACTCATACTTCGAAGCAGCATGCAACATCATAGCCACAGCAGTCTCCAAGTATTTGGCAAACGACCTCGACACCCTCATGAATGACAAATACTGCCAAGCTGGCACAATCTGCCATACAATCGAAGAATATCATGCTTTCGAACATGCCAAAGCAAATGCCCATGTTGGTCTCTATGAGATCCACCATTACCCAAATTCAACACAATGTCCAACATGGTGGACTGACATTCCAGAAGACATATTCCCTAAGTGCCCACTCTCAGGGCTGAAGATTGTCAATTTGACATGCATCATCACAAGTGTCATGTCGATTACAGCACCATATGTCACATTTTCAGCTGGATCTTGGATGGAGTAAATGGAATGCTTATTTAGATCTAAGGAAAGCTGAGGATCAGAAGAAGTTGAAGAGCTTGACTATGGAGGCTGATGTAGTCATCGATGGGTATTGACCGAATGTGATTGAAGAAGTGGGGATTTGGCAAGGAGGAGATCTTGGAGATGGTGAAAGGGAGAGAAAAGGGTATCGTTTACGCTCATGAAAATTGCTATATGGCTACCTCCTCTACCAGTTACTTGTACATTGATTCATGAGTGACCTAGGGATGTAATGGACCTTGGGCTTGTTGATCAGGTTGGCAGCAAATCAGTGATGCCGTATGTCATGCGCGCTATCCTTGTGGACTGTAGCTCATATCTTTCACAGAATACTGGGGTTTCTCTCGAATTTGGATATGCTACAGGCACTAATGAACCGGTAATGCCCATTTTTCCCAGCTCAGATTTCTATTATGCTCCCACTTGTTTATCGTGCTTGCGATCTAATTTTTCTGTAGCACTGGTGCCGCTGGAGTGACAGGAGTCCTTCAGGCTCTGATCGAACGAGCAGAGAAAGGAGGTTCATACGTTGTTGACATAAGTAGCAAACACCCTTTCCTCGAATCCCATTGTATCTCATTCTTCCACGCAGATCGCACTGAACTATTACTCTCAATGGCTCACCTTATCCTGTGGCACCTATCCTCAAGAGCTCTGGAATGACCTCTGGTCCAAATATGGTCGATTCGTCTGGAAGAGCACCGACAACATGATGGTTACCATCCCGTATTACCTGAAGATGCTCTATGAACACAATACCCCAGTCTTTAATGAGAAATATTTCGAAACAAGGCATAATACAGCTATAGGCACTGATGTGAAAACTGTCAGGCCAGTTCTGGACTTTCAGGATGGAAATGTTCGATTGCAATATAATGTGGGATCGAGGCTGAATGGGACAGACATGCCCAGGTGGCCGGCAAATTGGCTAACGGAGGTTGTTTCTTAAGGCTGTATGATGAAGTAGTTGGACACCTGTAATGAATGAACTCTCTCTGCTTGTAATAACTTGCTGACTTATGTCAGTCAAAATGAAAGATCAATCCTGGTGAGCAGCCTGCCAGATGTCATAGAGCCTTTCTGTCTCAATTATCTGCTTTGTGGCTGAGCTTGCTTCTCCGACGATAAACTGTGGTCAACCACTCCAATACTCCTGGAAATACGAGGTGGTGATTCTGAGGTGAGAGTTATGTAGTCAAACCCTTTGGCTAAGCCCTGGAGGCCAGTTTGGCCTGGGGGGTTTACCTGTCCAATTCTATAACCCTTTTCTTTCCCTTCATTCTTCTTCCAACTATCCCAAGATCTTGATAACCCCTCTCATCGATGCTCTCCCAAATGAGTTGCTCTTGGAGATATTCCATGCTAATGACTCTAATGACTCACTGTGATTGCGACACCTCATGCTCACCTCCATGCAATTGGTATGTTGGCACTGGAACAGAGTGGCACTTTCAACCAGCTATTTCTGGTCATCATTTTGTTTTGAACTGCCAGAGTTTACCATTCCATTCCCTATAATTGTGATATGGTTGGAAAGATCTGCTGATGCACCACTGGAGATCACACTTCTTGAAGCTCATCCGACTTCCGACCACCACTATTTGACAGAAGTGTTCGATATCTTGGCTCTTCACATCTGCCAATGGCAATACCTGGATGTGTCAATGATTTCTCCATCCCTCACTGTATTGTTCCAATCCCTACCCCTTTCTATTGCAAATCTCTTGGAAGATTTGCATCTGGTTGTAGGAGCTGGAGGGCTTGACAATTATGAATGGGTGTTGTTGAATGTCACATGCATCCCAAATCTGTGAAATTTCAAGTACTGCACTGGCTCACCCCTACTCCCCTTTTCCCTCACCACCCATCCACCACCATGGCTGAACACGCTTGCTTCAATTCACATTAAATGTAACTTGACAACTGGAGATATACTGGAACTTATGTGCCATTGTACCTCTGTGACACGAATCGCCATTGAAATGGGGTACTCATGTTCATCAAGGGTATCAACCCCAAGCTCTGTCAATGGGGTTTCCATTACCCTGAATAACCTTTGCCAACTTGACATCATGCTAGACGAAGACATGTATCCTGCCCTTCATTGTCTCAACCTTCCCAGTCTCTGCATATTGAGGTTTATGAAGGATTGGGCCTCTCATCCTATAAATACATCTCTCCTGCTTGATTTTATTTCAAACTCAGCTTTGTCCACCGAAATCCTGCGAATCCGTGGTGATAGCCTTTTCTTTGCCCATCTTGCCACATTTCTCCTTCACCCACACATCTCCCATATCCCTATCATCACTGTTTCTATAGTCAAATATCAGGACTTTATCCTCCACTTGATGATGAATACAAGTGGACACATGGATTCCTTTAAATTTGCTTGGGACTTGGACTTGGCTCCAATGCATGGTACAATTGGTTGGGCAAATCTCCCCATTCATGCAAAGTGTCTCTGTGACTTTCCTTTAGAAGAAATAGTTGCCTCAGTCCCCCGAGATCTTTTCTGAGGGTGTCAAGCCACTCCTAGCCCATACCTGATATCAGTGCTTCTCTCATTTCCTCTGATGAACCTGTATATTTTCTGAACACAGCACACTAGTATAAATAGAAATCCTAGTAAAGGCTTTTTTAATTTCACCATATCCTTCTACACTTATCTATTTTTTGCCTCATCTATTTAAGACTACAATCATCAGATTTTTTATGACCTTCCATTCTTTCTTCTCACAACCAAGAGGTTCTTTTGATGGTTCCCAGAGTGCGAACCTTGTTAGTGATGGCATCCTGCCAGTCTTCTTGCAAAAGGGTTGTGTTCATTGGCCCCAGGACCTGATGAGAGCAAAGAATTGCACATGGGGGGATATGTGGAAGTAGACATTTGCCCCTATTGCCCTGGAGTATGCATGAATGGACTGCTTGGCCATGGGCATGAAGAGGTATCATATGGGGAGTGATATTCAACCCATTTTCCAAGTAGTGAGATGGGTGGGCCCCTACCAGTTCCTCCCTTCAAAGACAATATGAGCATGATTCAAATAGTTTGGCAGACAAAGAGTCTTGGTACATTTTGGGAGTTGCCTTGCAGAGAAAACCGAAACACTATGGTCAGTCATATATCTACTCAAGTGTACACTTGACAGAGGTATTAAGACCTGAATACAAGACAATTGTCCACTATGTAAGAGAGCGATGCATGAGAATATAAATGTTCCTATATCTCCAACAGAAGAGGGTCAGTGACTACAGCCGACATTGCACATTGTGACACTGCCACCCTGACTATAAGATAACTACCATACCCACAACTAGCACAACTGTATACTACAAGTGTCCAGAACAATAGACAGGATGTCCGGAGTGTGATTAACAAGAAGGTGAGTCAAGGACAGAAGCCAGACAAATGGCAGTCCAGTAGGGTAAGAACAAGAGACCGATGTGAGCAAGAATATTACGATGGGGTTGTTAATTGAGAATGAATGATTACCTGTATGCATCCAAGGATGTGTTGGGTATCAGGTCATGGCTGAAGTAGGAAAGCAAATTCAGTCCAGATGATGATAGACAGATGATGGACGATCCAGCGATGAGATATAGAGGTGTCAAACCAGGCTCCATCCAGGTGCCTAATTCATTGCAGAACTGAGTAAGAGTCAGGTACATATAACCCATAACAGGCATCATTCACTCACTGCTCAGCAGGTCAAGTGTTACTACCTTGGCCACTGAACATTGTACATCACAGGTGCCTTGTGTATAACTTGGGTTGACCCTTCATTTATAGTATTGGATGAAATCAATGCTCACTGACTTAGGAATCTGTTCTACAGGTCTATCTCTTGGTATTTTGTTTACTTTGCAGACATGTCAGTCCAAAGAACCATCGGTAAGGAGGGTATAATGTACCAAGGACACTGACACTTAAACTCAAGCCAACATCCATGTTGAGACTGGAACCAGCTAGAATGTAATTTGCTACTGTGGCATTGGTATATGACCATGCTCCTCTGGCCCACTAGACCAAGTTCTTGTCAATGGTTATTGAACAGTTGGAGATTAAGTAGCATACAAAAATTTGTGCAGTAATCCCATCCTGCCTCTTCACTCCAACTTCCACAAAACCATGGCCAACACAAAATGGCACCATGCCCACTAGGATGCCACTGACAAATTGACCCTTGGAGGATGTTGTTGTGAGGGGATCAATATGAAATATGAGTTGGCCATCTTGTGTGGTGACTTGATCTGGAGAAAACAGATCTTTGTCTAGAGCCTCCCAAAAGAGATTTTCACCTGTACTTCATCAAAAAATGAGGCAGGAGGACATGAAGCAAAAAAGACCCACAATGCCAGTATGTTTGGCCAGTAAAGTTGAACTCATCTGAAAATGCAATATCGTAGGTCACATTATTTGTCCCAAGGAAGGAGTAGGTGCCTTGAGGGGTCGAACGGTCAATGTAATCCAAGGATGACCTGGAAGAGTTTAAGTAGGTAAAGGATGGCAGTGCATACTGACTTATCCAACAAGAGTGTTGTCTCCTAGATTGAAATTAGAAAAAGAGGCCTGTCCAGAGGTGTTAATCCTTGTATTGTGAGTGATTGCTTGACTGCACCCATTATCCTGAGAGTATGCAATAATTGGATACACCACAAAGAGGCACATAATTGATATGACTATCACCACTAGGGTGGTGATATTGATCAACCCTCTATTAGAGATTCCAAGACCTCCTTTCCCTTTCTTGACATTGTGGTGGTACCATTGATTAGGGTCATGCATCATATCCTCTTCATTGAGAGGTTCCTTTTCGTTGAGGTCTGGGTCATAGGGGTATGCGATCAAGCTGCATTCACTATTGAATGACATCAATCCAATAGGGTATTTTGAGTCCAATGATACTGAAATGATTGAATCAGAAGTGGAATACATCAAGGAGTGTGCCAAATGAGGCAGCTGTAGTGGAAGGAAGATTTCATTAGGTGTAGAGAGGGAGGGTGGTGTCCCTAAATCTGCAATGTGGTATAAGATCATGGACCCACGTGAAGCTATTGAGGTGGGATCCAACGAGTTCGGTGAGGAAAACACGTGAAATTCTTCAGAGGGTATATGTGTGAAGTGTGTTGTACTCACTCAACATCAAGTGAAGATGGGGCAGGGAAGATGGAGAAGGAGTGGAAGGGTTGAGGAGTGAAGATGGAAAGCTGTAAGGGAAGGTCATGGAAGTGCCCGGTAGGTTTGGAGAAGTAATGGTGGCTGGTGGGGTATCAATGACAGCAAGGGTAGGCTGGGGGGGGGGGGGTCTGAGGATGGTTGGCCATCGTTGTCTGCAAGGAAAGGAACACTAAAGTCGATGTCCTCATAGTACTTGAGCCAAGAGCCCCTGCAGTCAGCCATGATGGTGGTTATAGCTGAGATGCATAACCCCTTTGCCTCCCAACCTGTCCATCACCATCAAGGATCTATTCAGGGAGTGTCACACACCTGATCACCATATGTCATAGCAACTTTCTCCTCTGCTGTCCTGACTGCCCGGAAACATCCTTCACGGAAGACATACTATACTGTCCTGACAGTTTGGGCCGATTCAGTTTCTGCCCCGGCCTTTGTGCAGATATTGTCAGGGCCAATGAGACAGACACCCAGCCATGCCGGATACACGAAGAATAAATGATGTCTGAAATTGCAGAACTACAACATCAAACAACCCTTCCAGCTGGTGTCGCACCGACAATGCACCATTTCAAAATTGCACTTCCACCCGCTATATCTGGGGGTCCGTACCATAGGGCAATGCCACGGTGCTCATTGACTATGCTCGACAGTGCCATCTAGCCACTGCAACCCCGAACAGAGGAATACCCATCATCAAGTTCCATACAGTCGCTTGCGGAAGATAAGCGGCAAACAAGTTGATCAGCTCATGCGAACCATCGAGCCCGCTGAAATCGAGTGATTCTTAGACTCTGAGTGGTAGTATGGAGGTAGTGGTTCAGTATTGCAACTCCACGAAGGAACTGATAAACGGCTTATGTCATCAAACATCACCACCACCTCAAGTGTGTCCTGAAAATTGCTTGCCCAAGTTCCAAGAGCTAAGATGCCAAGGCCACCGCAAGCTGCTATAAGCTCACTCGCCAATGACCTATAGTTACAATGGAACAATACCGCTTGAGGCCGTGTAGTTAAGGACTACAAGCAAGAAAGTCAATTGCGTGTCATACCAAGTTACCAACGACATAGACTTGGGAATAGGTATAGGGAACAACGAATTCTGGCATCAGACACCTTTAAGGCACCCCCAACACCTGCAAACTTGCGCGACCATCGACCACGAAATATATTGAACATCGCTCGTGATCATTTACCATTTGCGCCGACCTGGAACAGTGTCTTTGTGAAGTCGGGACCCAGCTTTGCTAGGTATACAAAAACCAGTTGAATTTCCTTACCCACATTCCCTATGTCATACCATACACTGCATTAGCATGCATGCGATCGTTTGAACCCTAGGCAAAGTTTAATGTCCTCTGTCGGGTGATGCAATGACAATGCAGCCACATGGAACTATAAGCTTCTTGCAACTATGGCTATATGTTGAAGTCCTTATGATGTAGGAAAGAACTCCAAGAAACTATAGAACAGCTCAGCTGCAAAAGCCCAACTCCCCTCGAATGAAACTTTAGGAAAGCCCCTAACCCCTAAGCCATGAAGTGTCGGTTCGTCGTGAAGTATAGGAGATTCACCTGTCTTCCAGCCTCTAGCGGTAATCCCCGAAAACCCAAATGATATGATGAATCCTGTCCTGCTGCATAACAACCGGGGAAACGCTACTGTACTCACTTCGGCTCCGGAGCTTTGAGCCTGGGATATAGGTCCTCGAGAGACAAGTCATGGAGCTTTCCCTGGGTACCTGAGCCAAGGACCTGACATGCGCTGCAAAATAAGTGCATACTCCACTCGCCATTTCTGCTTCAAAAGTGAACACTTCACTGTCCCTCCGTCGAAATGCATAGGACAAGGGGTTAGTATCGCAATTTGCAAGATTCAATGTCGGATGATTTCATCGTTACAGAAAGCAGCGTGCTGCCTATGCTCATTAATGGACTCTGATCCCTACTCGTATCTTTCCAGCGTCGAGCACAAGACAACGTCGAACCCCCAGTATCCGGTAACTCAAAACTTCTTGATTGGGCAAAAAGGTTGTGACAATACGTTCTCAGGTCCAGTCGTCATTAATACTAACCAGAATAATAAATCAATACAAGTACATTACGGTGATATTCTGAACAGTATATCTTCACACCCCAGACTGATTCTCTTCAAGGTCTCTTCGTGCACTCCGCACGGGATCCTCCCCAAGCTCTCCTAGGAAGCTCGAAAATACAATGCTCCCGCTCGAACGGAACTGCATAGAGCCTTGTGCTGTAATGGTCATCTCTTTCTCTTGCGACATACAATGCCGTTCCTCCCATTTTCGTAGGTAGAGGAGGAAGCGTGCAGTCATGAGTCCAGTAATTCTGATCATCGTCAGTCATCAGCGTGGACTGAAGTATGGGTGGATCAAGATGACAGGACTCAGGACTCACGGCATGGGGTAAGCATTGAGAAGACGTTGGATTGCCTAAAGGTGAATGCAGACATCAGGAGAACCTGAGGTGATCTAAACAAATGACTGGACAAACTGGTACATGCTAAGCGTTATGGTTAACTACAAGGTTACTTAGGCATGTAATCACGACAGTCACTCACCAAGATAACGTTCACAAGATAGGGAATAGCAGTGAACACGCATACGACGCTAACTCCATGTCCGTGAGTTTCAATCCAGTTGCTTCTAAGCCCAGTTGGCGCTTACATGAGATAAAGGGTCCCTTTCCAGCTATGTTCAACATGATCGCATCCGTTGAGTGAACGAAATGAACCGCACCTTGCTCCAACATCAATGCGTACAACCCCTTTTCATTTCCTCTCCACCTCCACCCTCCACAAATCCTCAGAGCCTGCACGCATCTAACAATCGTCAAGACAGTTGCGGAAATTTCGAACAGGCCCAACAAGATCCCAAACAAGATCCCCACTATGAAGCCACGCCCTCAGCCCCTGTAACTAGTTGCTCAAGCGAAAACGAACCCATACCTCTGATATACATCAACCAAGTGTCAGAGAGAGAGAGGGAGAGAGATCAACAATGATATCAGCAACAAAGATAGAACTCACAACGGAATACTATTTTGCCAATCACATCCTGAAGCAAATACACTGATCTACAGATGATGAACAACATCATGATCAGGTTAGCCCTCCCATTCCTGAAAGCCTGAATGGTGGGTATTGCTTAATTACTCACGATATTGGTCACGAAACACCCCAGTCCGATCGCAAGAAGCCATGAAGCAACAATCCGGTTGCCACTCCAGACCGCATATGTTCTCATTCCCCATACAACTTTTGAACAGGCGCTATATCAGCTCGCCTGTCCTTTGGTCGTCGAGAGCAAAAATAACTCACTCAATACCGCCAGGCGTCCTAAAGTACTAATCGCTGCGCTGATTCTGTATCCAAGGTCACAACTGTGATGTTTATCATGAGCGATCTTCTGCATTGCGCGGGTGATTGTATAGCGTACTGTGAGCGCCAACAGGCATTAGATCGGCCAAGTCGGGGTGATAGGATTGAGCACGTACCCTTCCATGGACAACTTCAGCCAACGTCAGAGTATACATGACATTTGAGAACAATGCATATCGGCATAAAATGTAAAGCAGCGTAGAAAGACGAAATCGTTGACTCCAGATAAACTTCACTTCCGAAGTGAAGGTTAGGCAGTAGTCATAATATAACAAGGCTAGGGAAGATGAAATAGTGAGACTTTGGTATTTTGGATGGATATATAAAGCCCACCAATGGTAGAATATTCGACGCAGAATTGAACCAATCTGCACCGCGCACATTGGACATAGTGAGTTTGCCTTGCATAGAACCAGCGGGATACGTACTGGGAGGGAGCATAGGTCGTCATGCTAACATACACAAGCGTCCACCTGGGACGTACAATCCCTCTTCACCACGTATTCCTCAAGCTTATAACCGGGCGCCACGCACAGCACAAGAAAACAGCATTGACCAAGTAAGGTAACTTTCTTGAGGGATTGATTGACAGTAGACGTTGACGGGTGGTTGCTAGCGCTGATGTTAACAAACCCCATAGCTCGGCTTACCAAGACCCAGGAACTGCGCAAAAAGTCTGTGGCATATGTGAGAGTGAACCACATGCAAGGACGGAGATTTTCATACCTTTCATGGTAAAAATCACGATTTAATAGTGGGATGAACAAATAGCACCTTGACCGCCGTAGCCCTCGGTAATCTTTGCCAAGAGTGCATATGAACAGTGGTGCTCAGGACGAGAATAATAACAGCACCATGAGGAACTGAACAGCAATTAACTTTTGGTCGTTGATGATATTCAACATCCATCCAGGCTGTCAGGCTAGTTCGATCACCCTTCCAGCTTCAGAAGCTGAATTTCTCACTGCTCAAATTAACTAGACATATTTGTTGTTGAGTGGCCCAAAACCGTTACCTCTTACCGCAGCGTAGTGCAAGGCGATGTACTTATGTGAATGAGATCCAGGTCATATGGAATTAGCGTAGTGTGCGCCCTGCGCTATCTCACTCTGAGGATGCTTGTGTCTCCGTATTGATCATAGATTGTTAATCACCGACATTGCGCCCTCCTAATTACTTGCAACCTCTCTATCACTCACTACCGCTGATTGCGTCTAGTACCGCTACCGCACCCTGCACAGGTACCGCTGCCACGTCCTATGGTAGGGTGCGGGTGCGGCAAATTCACGGTGCCCCTGCACTATCGTGACATGATCAGTGTCTATCGGCTGCCGTTATCAATGATACCATAACGCATAGAGTACAATGTGATAAATCGTCATAAATATGTTCTTATTACTCCTTAACAGGCCCTCTCGAAACATCATGAACTCCTCCAACGTTCCCGGCGCACTCGGCGGATCAACGCAGCAGACCGCAGCAGCCCAACACTAGACTCAAGATCAGCGGCTGGTGGCATTTGGCACCACTTAATGAAGATCCTAGCGCCTGCTCGGCCACCCCCTTCCTCTATACGGGTATCTCCCCCATTCATCGCCAGTCGGAATAAAATCGGAGCCCTTCCAAAAGGTTAAAATTCACTCAATGACCCATTTCTTCACAACCTCACTGCCGCCGATCTCGGGATGCAGCAAAATGCTGGCGAGCCAGTATTGCAAGAGGCGGCGACGGCGATCAAGGAAGGCGGGTCTGAAGCGTGCCAAGGGGTTCTTGGGAGGGAGAGGTGGAATAGATGGGATGAGGTGTCGCTAGAGAATGTGGAATGTAAGCGAGGAATAGTGATAATGGCCAAGTTACGCACGGGGAGTGTCCTTCGAAGGGCAGTGTCCAGTTCAGTAAAGGCTGTATAACGCTTGAGGATGTGTATTATTGTGCCCTGATAGTCGAAAGGATGAGCCAGATTTGGTATAACCAAGGTAGAAGAACTTGCCTCTTTGGTGGTTATCATGCAATCGTAAACTGGAAGATCCGAGGTGTTAGTATCCACATGAACTCGGGGGCGGAGACAACGAAAGAGAGGGTTTACCTATGTAGGCACTACCACTCCCGTGAGCAGCAGCTTTGAGGCTCTTCTTAACACCAGCGCTCGCTGGGGGAGCATCTCCAACGCTACTCCATCCAGTGATGCAGACGTCCTGAGCGAATGAGCGTGACGAGGAAAGACCAGTATTGTCGGCCAAAAAGATGTCATTCGAGAGGATAGAGGGAGGTGGTGGAGAGGACTTTCGACGATGCTGCCTATACCCCAACGAGAGTTGTGAAACCTAGGGACTAAATGAGGGTCAAGCCTCTGGACAAATTTCATCAACTCACTGGTGGTAGTTCGTACTTTGCCGTGCGACGTAGCTCATCGTAGAGCTGAGCTTCCTCCTCTACGTCTATGCCACCAGCAGACGATGGAGGTAAGACCTCGAGCTTGGCAGTTGTATGTGCGAAGGGGTGGATTGGAGCGCTCTCAGGGCGAGGGAGAGGAGTTGGAGAAGGCGTCCCGTCATCGTCGTCACTCGCAGGTGGCGAACGGGATGGAGGAACTTTTATTTGCAGGTTTGACTTGTTCAAGCCGTTTGTGGAAGATGTAGGGAGAGATGGACTGAGCGACCGTGTTGGGAAACCAGCAGCGGTAGCTGGAACCTGTATGAGTACTATAAGTATATCACGCAAATGGCCAGATTCACACCTGAGAGACGCCTTGTGTGAGACTTTGTATTTGCTGGAGAAGTTCCAGCGAATGTGCGTGGTGGTGGTGAAGTAAGAGACTCGGACATACTGCGACGGTGCTTGGTATGAGCGATGGAAAACATATCCAATATGTCAACGTAAGCATCACACCGTCATTTCCACCCATCCCGGGCCGAGCACAGAGCCGACCACTTTTCGTTGAATTGAGGCTAACACTTTACTGCACCTCTTCTGGCCAAGGTAATGTGCCGCCTTATTCTCATACGCATATCCGTGTCCCAACCGTCAACTTACATCAACAAATGAATATCTGACAACTTATCCCAGCTTCGACCACAACGCGGTCCGCACTCGACCTTTCGTTTGTTCCAAAGCATTACCTTTCTCCTCCGTCACCCAAATCGACTCCTCGTTTCCCCGAAGTCCTCAAACGTCTCTCTGGCTGCCGTGGCTTCTTCCTCGTCTCTTTACCAACATCGTTCGTCACCAGTTGCGCTTTCCCTGGCACTACGCGGTTCAAAGCCATTCGCCGAAGATGACCTGGCGTCATATCCAAAGAATGTCCCCGGACAGGTATTTCAATACAAGCCGAGCCGATACTTCAAGCGACCCTACTTCCCCCTCCAACATGTCAATACCATGAGGTTGAATAAGGACAAGCACACCGTAGACAGAAACCACTCTTACTATGTCCCCCTGCCTGCACGGGATTATCTCTAACCTTCCGAGGCTGTGTAACCTTGTTCCTACCGAACCGAAGTGCGAAGTACGATTGAAGACTGGTATCCCCAGTCTTGACTAACGCGATCTTGAGCACATTCATATCACGATCAGCGACATACGCTTTCCTTGAATCGAGATTGTCAAGGCTCTTGTCAAAGATTGAGGCCACGGCAAACCTTGTTGGCTCCTCTGAAGCACAACTAACACTTATCCTATTATGTAAGTTATCCAATGCCATGTGAGGCTATTGCATGATTGCTTCAGTTGAATTTCAGTCTGTACATTGTTTCTTGAAATATCCATATTCAGGCTGGCATATTTCCTGCTCTGTAATTCTTAGATAAGTTCAGATATGCTGGCATGCTTCCAATGGTATAGAATGCATTCATTTAACAAAATCTGAAATAGTCTGAAGACTGGGACAAGATGGATTCAGGGACTGCTACCATGCATCCGTTTGTAGTAGCTAGTCTATTACAATAAACTATGATTTTTTTTAAAAAAAAAACAAGATGGATTCAGATTTTCCTCTGAATATCCAGCTACAGGTAGGATAAACACCACAATCATTTCAGAAAATTTATGCAGGTCTGTGGACAACTAGGTGAATGGATCTGAAATGATCTGAAATTTGATCTTTTCAGATCAACTCAGGTGGGGCAGTTTGTGAACATTTCCTGAACTCCCTCCATGCAGGCACATACATCATCCCCTGTGCAATATTCGCAAATATTTCCCAATGTTCAGCCCAGCATGAATGGTGCAGGGCCAAGATCCAAGGGCACTGGTCGCTTGAACGATCGAAACATGGTTCCTTTCAGCTCGCTATCCACTGGGTGCACTGCCATCCAAAATCCTCCCACCCAGTCTTCCCCTCTTCCTCCCCTCACCTGCTCTTCCCCTATCCCGACAGTGGCTACATCGTGGGTAGCGGAAACGCGAGGTAATTGCAAACACAGCCTTTGCAATTCTTTGGAATCTACCCCCCCCCCCCCCCCCCCCCACCCCCCCCAAGCGCACCTACCAGACGAGGATCCATCACACTATTAGTCCGCGCACCTCTCTCAGTCCGTGTCCTCATCAAGAACAAGTGGCGGGGATTCTGCGTTCCCCTCACTCTTTTCCACTCTCAAACGCCCAGTGAGTCTGTTCAATTCGCGCCCCAATGATGAACTGTGTGGTCCTCTAACGGGACTCTATGGTTACACGTAAACACCACGAACCACACCACGAACCGCCACCCATGCACCCTCGCAAGAAATGGTTGAATCATATATACTGGCCGCCCCATTCTCCTACATTCCTGAACTTACGCCACTGTGAGATACCACTGGAGGAAGAGGCAGACCCCATGGCAGCCGATGCTTGCGACAGTTTTACGCCAAGCCACGGGTAGGCTGAAAAAACACAGGCCCCGAACTCCGAGTTTGTGCCAACAAGCGTACGTATCGTCTCGATCACATCAAACAAACAAACGAACCAGCCACCCACTGCCTGGCGCCCGAGTAAAACTTGGCGATACACCCCTTGGAAGCTCTGAGCCTATATTTCCTGTTTCCTGTTGAGTGTCGAGCGAGGGGAGGGGATATGAGACGATCAGAAGGGCTGTGTGACATCACATCCCGGGTGATTCTATGTTCATTTCCCCAGTGGCTGAGTCATTCCTGGAGGCCTGAACCTACGCCATCCATCATAGCCCAAAACGGGATTCTATGCTCCTAATACTCGCCGGGATTCTGTGCTCTGACCAGTCTATTGTAGGTTTATAGTATTCCATACTTTGCCTAGCCACAGCTAGTACCCCGGACTACCACCATGCACCACGTAAAAAACTGTTGAGGAAAAAAAAAAAGGGCGGGCTATGCATTATCCAGATGCCCAAGTCCACCCGCACTCACCTCTCCAGCGGAACCACAAAGCCCCAGAATAGCAACTCATACAAGGGATAAGATTGATATAAAGACGTTGATCTCACTCCGCCCTCAACACAGCCACATCGATAAATAAAAAAAAAAAGCACTGAGGTGTCTGTCTATCATAAAACCAGACTACAACCGAGTCCATATAATCACTACGTGCATGCAATTGTATTAACGTAGCAAAAAAAAAGTCTCAAAACAAAAAAGAAATTGCATAATATCATAATGCAGCCCATGGGAGTATCATATAACAAACGGGAGAGACATGTGCCAATCACCAGCAAGAAATGTCACTGTCAAGGAAATTGAGAGTAGAGTCCGGGTGAGGGGGGGGGGTGTTGGTATCAATGACCAGAGATTAGGGAAACAACAAAGAAAAAGCTCAGATGGACTCCGAGAACCAAGAAACCAGAACAAGAAAACGTCAACCATTAATCACCTCCTTCACCAGCACCAGCACCAGCACTAGCACTAGCACCTCCAAAAATCCTCCATCCCGCAACGGCAAGCACGAGCGCACCAACAGCACCACTCATAACCCTCGTCCTCCGCTTCAACTTGACCGTCTCTTCCTTCCTACTCCAACCCTCTCTCTCACTTTCTATCCGTTCCAACCGAGCTCTAGGCGAAGAAGATGCCGGGGACGACGACGTGAGCGAGTGTGCACGAGAGGAATGGGACGATGAATGACGTTGTTGGATCCTGAGCAACTCGGAATGGGCTGGCGAATGCGCATGCAAACTCGGGGGTGGCTGACGAAAAGGTGAAGGCACATCGCGATGAGTAGAGGACGACACCTTCCTCTGTCGCGCGAGCGTAACCGAATCCCCTCCTCCCCCTGCATCATCATCAGACCCAGAAACACCACCAATCGTACTCCCACCACTAAACTCAACACTACTCCCCAACTCGTCCAAAACACGCATAACAGGAGTAATCCCCTCCTCCTCCTCCTCACGTTCCTCCTCAACCACACCCATCTCCCCAACCCGTCCAAACACCACACTCTCACTCCCCTCCACCCACTCCCTATCCTCCTCAAAACCTCCGAAACCGACTACTCCCAATCCCAAGCTGCCTCTCCCTCTCCCTCTCCCTCTCCCTCTCCCTCTCTCTATCATACAACGACAACGACAATGACCCCCCACCACCACCACTCGACATCTCAAACTCCATCCTCCCAATAACCTCCTCCGACCCCTGACTGTACATACTCGTCGTCGTGCTGTTGTTGTTCCCTCCACCACCACCAAGTCCGAGTCCAAGACCGAGTCCGATCCCAATTCCTGGGTCTCCTCCAACGGGGTCGTTATTGGTACCATCCCTATCCCCGGGGAGGGTAGGTCCGTATACCCCTCGTCCTCCTCCTCTTCTGATACCTGATGATCCAGACCCAGCAGACCCAGAGCCTGAGCCAGATCCTGAACCAGAACCAGAACCGCATCCTGAACCCGAGTTGGAGTTGGATGCAGAGATGGAAGTCGAGCTGCTCCCGCTCGCATTGCCCGATCGTGAATGCAAGCTCCGAAAGGGATGCAGTGCCGAATTTGTCGGATTCGTAGTATCTCCAGCGACGGGAGCACCATTACCCATTAACGATCGCGGCGGATCCGAGGGTTGACCACCTGGTGCATTACCCACACCAGCATTAGCAACACCACCAGCATTAGCACCACCCGAGGCAAACCCAAGTCCCAACCCAGCCCGATGATCATACCCATAAAAATACCTCCGTTCCCTCTCCCTCTCTCCCTCCCAATTCCTCCTCCTCGCACCATCACTACCACCACGACCACCACCCACCTCCCTCTGTTCCACAACCCTCCCATCTTCCCCTCCCCCCCGCCTATGCCTCTCCCTCTCCCGTTCCCTCTCCCTCTCCAACTCCCTCTCCCTCTCCCTCATCATCCTCCTCCTCTCCCCATTCCCATTCCCACTACTACTATTACTCCTACCACTACTAATCCCCTCAAGACTCTTCAAAAACACCTCATTCATCCTTCTCAATCTCTCCCCTACCTCTTCCTGACTCGTCAACATCGGCCCGCGTGCAGGTGAGGTTGGGGAAATGGATAACTCATGTGCGTCTCTTGTCGTAGACGTAGACGTAGTTGGACGACTCGGGTTCAAAGTCGTAGTAGTCAAAGGAGGAGAAGAGGTCATTGTAGTCATTTTCAACCCCCCTCCTCCATCCCTCCTCCTCCCACCCCCAAAAGTAGCAGGCGACACCTCCCTCCTCTGCTGTTGTTGCTGCTGCTGCTGTTGTTGTTGTTGATACCTAAACTGCAACAACGTAGGCGACACCGCAGGCGAACTCGACATCGCCTCTGAAGCAGTAACAACATCCCGTCCATCAAATCGTGGTTCCTCTTCCTCATCTCCCACCCTTTCATGGTCATGATCACCTTCCTCAGGTCCATACATCGCCCAATTACTTATCCCAGCCAATCCGAGTCCTATACCCGGTAACCTCCCCAACGGTTCCCGTTCCCGTTCCCGTTCTCGTTCCCTCGGGCCGTAGATGACTGGATCGTCAGTAGCGCCTGTGTTAGAAACACCACTAGGTAGCGTACGCGTACGCGAACGAGATCTCGAACGTGACTGTGACCGTCTTCGTGAAGATGAATGTGTCGATATATATTCCCTCGCGCGTCCAATAAGCGGTTTCCGTGCATCGATTTCTTGTACGAATATCGATATATCATCTTCGTCTGGGTTTGTGGATAGATACGACTGCTGTTTAGTTTAGTTTAGTTGATGGGCTTGGATTAATTCCCGCGTCGACCGAGGAATGGAGGGGAAGGGTTGGTACTTACAGGTTTACCCCCGCCCGGATTGACTACTACCACGTCCGGCGTTGTAGGTCTCCCAACTGCACTACCCGGTCCACTCCCAGCTCCAGCCCCGGTACTCGTACCTCCAGTCCCTCCAGCAGCAACCACACCCGGGTTGGAACCCACACTCCCCGTATATCTATGCCCAAACGAACTCGAATACCTCTTCCTCGTCGGCATAGGTACCGGACTCGTCCCTGTCCCTGTACCTGTCCCTGCCCCTGTCCCTGTTGCAGCCCCTTCCCCAGCACCAACATTCGAGAGAGCCCGCTCCCTCTCCCCCATACTCATCGTCGACAACGTACTCACCCTCCTCTCCCTCTCCCTCTCCCTCTCCCTCTCCCTCTCCACAAACGGATGCGCACCAGACGTGATAATCGGAGATGGCGGTGCACGTGTAGGTGTCCCGGTTCCACTGACAGAGGTATGACGGAGGTATGTATGAATCGAATGTGTACTAGATACGGATGAGGGTTGTTGTGGTTGTTGTTGTGGGTTTGTCGTCGTTGAGAGCGGTGAATTCGCCGAGGGCGGTGGTGGTGGGTTAGAACGGAGGGATATAGAAGGTGATGAAGAATTGGAGGGGGAGGAGATGGTGTTACTTTTGAATGGGTTTAAATTCGGTCTGCGGATGGGTAATGGGCTCGTTGTGCTTGTGGTGGTGCCTTGGGTAGTAGTAGTAGTAGTAGTAGGGAACCCGACAGCTGTGCTGTTTGATAAGAAAGGACCTTGACTCGTAATGGAGCTCGTAGGTGATAACGACTCCTTGCGTTGACGTGGCGAATTCGTAGGTGACGATGAAGCAGTGTTGATACTCACACTCTCCTTTCTCAACCTCGCCAATGGATCACGAGGCGAACTCCCAGGTAACCCACTCATTTTCGAAGGCAAGATGAACCTCTCGGCTATACTCTCATTTGGTTCCTTCTGAATCGCCATTGGAGCCCTGTTTGCTGGACTGCGCGTGGATAGTGACGGAGGTGAATGGGAGGGTCTCAAAGTGGACTTGTTGAGTGTTGGAACAAAGCCTTCGCCTGCATTAAGAAGGTCTGCAGAGATGAACCTGCTTGATAATACGGATTCTAGCTCGTCAATCTGGAAATACGGAGTGGCGAGGTAGGTGACGGAAAAGTCGAGAGTGCCTGGAGGGAGTTGGACGGGAGGGAAGGATTGGGTTAGGGTTGGGATGGGTGGGAGGGACGGGGAGGGCTGTTGATCAAAGGCGAGGAAATGGTTGTTGTTGTTGTTGGTGGTGGTGGTGTGTGTGTGTACAGGGCGGAGGCGGAGAGAGATGGAGAGGGCACCTGTACGTGCGAGACCAGCTGTGCGTCTGCGAATGCGTTTGTACAGAGTCCATGCTGGGAGAGTCCGCAGTAGAGTGTAAATGCTCCGGAACAGGGCCATCCCATGTTTGTATATGGGAGGAGGGGTTACTCCTGCATTCTGTGAGCCAGAGAGGGAGACTGTCCACACTTCCAACACGATTCCCTCGGGCGTAGGCTCAACACGTGCTCGACTCGAGTCGGGAGGGAGGTACACTACAGCTTGGTTCGGCGCGAGTTCAGGGATCGTCAGGATCACTTCTAGTTCGAATGGAGGGGGCACATTGCGCGTTATGGACTTGTAGAGGTCGCGGGCATCCTTGGTAAACAGGTCAGAGTCTGGTGACTCGAGGTTGAACTTGGGGACGGCTCGAGTCAGGAGGGGGGAGAGAGGGTGGAAGAGGGGAGAAAACTGACCCATTTGTCAGGTTTGAGGTGGTTTGAGTCGTTTGTGACGCGAGCGTCGTGTACGAGAGAGAAGAGCTTTGTGTAGAAATGGTAGGCGATCTGGTCCGTCTTCTGTTGCTGCTCCTCCATCATCATAGCCTACTGCAACCCACCAACACCCATATGCGGAAGTCGATCCGGGGTTAAGGTCTCATCTTATCTTATCTACACACTCTGATCCGAAAACATCAAGTCCTCAACTGTGTTTGCAACGCAGAGCCAGGTGCGGAGAATCTTTACGAGTCTCTCACCACATCCGACACAGAAAGCTTGCTATTGCGTTGTGAGCAGAGATACTATTCCTGGGTCGCAGCCCCCAAAAGTCTCTACAACTTCGTCCACCATCGGTCTATCACTCGGCGCCTCACTCCAGCAATCTTGCATCATTGCCCAAATAGGGTCCGTGAGTTCTCGTCGGCCGGATTCCCCGGTTCACCTCTGAGATCTCCCGGAAATTCGTACTAGGCTACAGTGAATATCTGCACGAAGGATCCATATTGATTGTTGACTTCCCTCGATCATGACGGAAGCTAGGGAATAAATGTCACTCGCAAAGACTGGCCTTGATGGAACATCTTCCTCTGTACCCTCGATCATTTCAACGCACTGTGCCTCCAGCTCGTGTCATCGTCTCCAATCAAGTCCATCTGAAAATGTCGGCGTCCAACACAGAAGACAATCCAAAACCTGCGAGACACGCAGACCAATCTTCAGTGACCAAGATATCGACCTTGAGTTGTTTACGGAATCAAGAGAAGATTATCAAGCTTACCCACCCCTTTCAAGTCACCAATTTGGTGTAAATATCGCAGGCCAGCCAGAACGTCATGAATCTTTTTAGACTTGTCAATTGGCGTCTCACTCAGGATAATCGATAGTACCCACAAATGGCATATCTGGATGTGCAGCCAGGTACTCGGGTAGAGTACCTTGATAGATCCCATAGGATGGTAACACATCCCGATGATCCAGTTGACTCCAAACGATAGCCTCACGTGTAACTTGTGAACATATACACCAGGAATCGCGCGTGCCTTGTTCAAGTGATCGATTTGCGATCGTTGATACGACTTGAAAATTCTTGGAGCCAACTTCACAAAGTTGACCCCACCCCCTTATGTCGATCGCCCTTTATATACTCTTTCCAAATTACGGGTGAAGATTCACGCTCAAGTTTCAATTGTTGAGAGGATAGTGTCCACATAGCGCAGGAGCGCCGTCAAAAATCGATCACCGAGCTTAAGCCATATGCTCATGTTACCGCGAATCCAACAGCTGATGCAAAATGAGCCTACTGCCTTCCTGCTTGTTGGTATACCTTCTCACTACCTTTTGGAAATTATCAAGGATTCTCTGGGCACTCGTCCCATTCATCTCCTCAATTCAACTTGGAACCAAAGAACTTTGGTTCGTAAGAGATGGACCATAACCTCTTCTGAGGGTGTTATAGATACCCGATCTTCGGATCGGATCGTCAATTAAACGAGTGCACTCAACATGACAAGGTGCATATAGCGCATACCAGGTGGGACCCTTAACCAATCGGAGATGCGAAGTGGCACAAGACGTTTTTGATCAGTTTGATTAGTGAACATGTGGTCATCAAATGACTCGCAGCTGAGGAGGACCGACCAATGTTCAATTTTTTGAGCCATCTATCACCTCAGCAAACGAGTTTTCTGGCAGATCGCACAAAGTCCTATTACCAACTTGGCCCGTGTTTTCCTCAGAAAATTCAATTTCCGGCTATATAGCCACTGCGACTCTCGGTATCACATTCATCGACGGGAAATAGTGTAGAGCGAGGGATGGGGAATAAGAGACGAAGGACTGGGAGGGCAGAAGTGGTAGATGGAGAACGAGGGAAGAGAGGAGGGGCTAGGAGGGGGAGGTAGACAGTAGTGTCTACCTCGGATTCAGCAATGATATTTTAGTGTATATTAACCTATTCTAGCACAAGGTGACGAGACGGGTCTTACTTGAGACATGTCTCGTACCCACGACGGCGGTTCCTCAAATAGAGCGTAGAATACACTACTCGATTGGCTGAACGAAAACTGAAATTTGGTCGTCTTGCTTCACCTCTGCGGGACATCAGGCCTAGCTACCGTACGTACATACCCAATCCAAAGTCCCACGAAATAGCTCAGTTAGCTTCAGCAGCCATGAGGGGGACGTTAGGTTGTACCTGTAACCCAACACTCCAAGATCCAAAGCACCCATACGAACCGCACTTGTCCTGGCCACCAGCAATTGCCAATAAGACCCCCCGTCATTCTCGGAGCGAACAGTCTTAAAAGAACTTGAACTAGGACATGTGACGCAGACTTACATTTCGGCTCTACCATCCGGTTACGGACGGACTAGCGAAGAAATACATTCCCCAGCACAAAACATCCCTGTTCGAGGGCTGAATGTTTCAGGGCTCTTTCGGTGTACGCGCATCGTGAATTTGCCGCACTCTACCGCAGGACGGTTGCGGTGCCATTTCGCGGTACTATGACCTACCGCATATGTCCAACAGTGTTACTCAATGCTATTCAGAGGGTATCTTTACAATGACAAACAATGACAAGGAATTAAATGACGGTCTACAGTAGCACCAGTCTACCATAGGCAGACCATATGGAACCTGGGATGCCGGAGCTCCGTCGTTATTAGTAAGTCCGGGTTCCTCGAAAGCAGCACGCCTTCGTACATCTTCAACATGGCAACGACAAGGAACCCAAGCTGGATTCGGCTATCTGGGACTAACGACTGAGAGCGGGGGGTAACAAGAGCCCTATTCTCAGACCAGACCCGGAGTCGTTCGTGGTCGATAGGATTTCGACTGGCAGGCCTTTTATCAGAAAGCCTGATCAGTAACTCAACTCCAGGTGCGACAAGCTTGACCATCCACATCAAACCGGGTGCCAAGTTTAGTCGCCGTCACTCTTGGCTATCGCGATAAGTAAAACCTAGTCAGCTCCCCCTCATCTAACCAATAGTCGAACACATCGAAAAAGCCATGAAACCACGCGGTTCAGCCCTCGGGGTACAGTTTATGACCCAGAGTCACACATAGCTAGCGTAATACGTTGTTCAGCCACAAAATCGACCAAGGCCTTACTCTCACCTGGAAACGTGCGTTGCCCCAATCACAGCTATCCAGGAGCAATCCACTCGACAACGCCTTGCAAAAATAGCACCTTAAAGCTCTAACGGATGTTCCGAGTCAGCAAACATGTTTTTCCCGCATTTTGGAACATAAGAACATAACATTCCCCTTGATTCCAGAAGATGCCGGCCCCAAATGCAAATGCATCACCAACAGGTTTACGTGAACAACCCCCTTTGTTCTTGCATCTCGTTGAACGAGCCAAGGTCCTTACTTGCTTGTCTTTATAATCGGTTTATAAAGCCTCTGCGCTTCAATCACAATACGTACATACCTTCCAGATTTTACGCTCGACATGCCAACCTTTCTCTTTTGCGTAGAATCTGCCGGTTATGGGATCAGTTCGCTACCAGCCCTCTGCTATGGGTCCGAATCTGCATTGATGTATCCGTACACACATCTCGTTATCCTCTGCCTGAGGTTATCGACATTTGGCTACAGAGGACGGGAACGAGTCTCCTCTTAACTATTTTAATCTCCATGCCCAGCGACGGTGGCTCAAGTCATTTCCATTACACTCAAAGCGTTTTTGGCATGCTGTCGCATCATATACACCGATGACAGGAGCTCTGGTTTCACAGCGACGTCGGTGTATCTGGGTTTCCGATGAACCTATTTGCAGCTCGAAGTCTGACAACGTTGTCAAACGACGCGGGCCCTCTCGATGATCAAGCTGCTGATCAGATTGGACCGGCATTTGACAAGTTTTGTGTTCCGCTTCGGGAACCCAACCTCGAAGGCACCACTCACGATGGATCATGCAGTGGACTAGAATCGATGGTGTCCACCTGGATAGTTTGGAGATTCTAAAACTAGAATACGAGGGCTGGATGCAAGGTGTACTGAACATATTGTCAGACGCTCCCCATTTGGTTTGGATAAGTGTTGATACAGACGGACATTGGTCCCACTCCCCCGCATATCGAGGCTTGGACATTACTCGAAGAGGCTCACTCCCCCGACTGCCCTACCTCCATCTCAATCTTCAAGACTCCAGCTTAGAGTGGTCCAGGCGGCTGGAGACGAAATGTCTTCCAGTCCTCGATCTCACCACACATGGACCAGCTTACCCCCGTCCTTCATTGAAGATTCCGAACACTCACTGTAGTAATCTCGATTCCATGGCTTTCATCCGGCTGGAAAGCTATATTCTTCCCCAGTTCTCGGCTTATTGCAATATCTGTGTATAAGTTTCGCAATATAACGTCAATCTGTACCGTCGGGTGGGCTGCCAGGGGTCTGTTCGACAACCATCGAAATCACTAGCGTCACTACCCCGAAGCCGACTCCCACATGCTCCCCACACCTTTCCACTCAGCGCCCTTCCGAACACTTTCCTACTGGTATACTTTCCCATAGAAGCGAGGCCTCGTCGCCATGGCGTCACCTGTAAAGTCGAGATATCCCAGTGCCTGGGAATAGCCACGGCCCGTCAATGTGAACCTTGGATCCTTTCTTCGACCCGGTTCCTTGACTTGACTTTTCCCTTACTAATCTTACGGTCCCCGTCTCCTCTTTGCTTTTTTATCGTTTATACATGTGTTCCAATCAGACTTATGGAATCTGTGACCACCTCCTCCAAGCGCTGCCAATCGTGACTTTGTTTGTCGTCTTTTCGACTCCGGTGCCCATCTGTCACTATATCATTACCAGTCAGCATCTCCATGCGTTGCCATATCTTATCAGTGTCGTGAAATCTGTCACAGAAGGCCGATGGGCACTGTCTTATCTCGTAACAGGCCACTTTAACTCCAATCGTTTCGAGGTTCTGTCGAATATGGCCAGCTGACCCAGATGGAGGCGACAGCCAAAGGAATCACCATTGAACCGCAAACGTTAAGCACTGATATTTCCGAGACGCACACCACTAAGCATAGTACAAAAGAACAAACAAAGAAAAAAGAGTAATCAGGTAACAAGCCCATATCGGTACAATAACTCAGATCCTTAATAAAGCGAATAGAATCACAGCAAAACCAATCAGGTCTGAATCTTCAACCCCTCCGCCTCTAGTTCCTGAAGAATCTTCCTCCCTTGAGTAATATCCCGATCCTCCGCTGCCGACGGTTCACATATCCCAATCCAAGACAACTTAGGATCAATAAGCTTAATCACCCTCAAACTCCTCTCGCCGTCCCCTTCTGCGCTTTCCCTCCACAACACCTGAATCACCTTGACGACCTGCAACCCATTATAAACCGCCAACTCCAAGCTCTCCAACAACGGGCATATCCTCGTCAACATTATCGCCTCTAGAACCCCAACGACATTCGTATGATGTCCTCTCGGTAGGCAGACAGTTCGTAAACTCGGGAGCAGCGAGAGGATGTTAAGGAGCTCCTGGGAATTGATGCTGGTGCTCACACCAACCCCCGGTCCAGGCGTGCGTTCAAAATGTAGATGCTGGACATTGGGCGAGCGAAGGAAAAATGATTTAAGAGCAGGGCACGCCTCGTTGAAAGCAAGACCGTCTTTACAAGACAGATCGAGAGATATCAAGGATGGGAGCGAGAGAAAGTCGAGAATACCGGCTTGCGTCTTCCATCCAGAGTCTCTGAAGTTTATAGCAAGCGTCTTCAAGCATGGTAACTCCAGGAGGGGAAGGTCAGGATCTGTAGTTGGTTCTAGGGCGATAGAACACGTCTCCAGTGACATCCGACAAGCATCAAGGATCGTGTGAATCCAAGAGATGGGAAAGAAGAAGCGTGCCTGGATGATGGTGAGGCGTAAGACTCTCAGGTTAGCCCATGAGATGCCTAATCCTCGTACGTGGACTGGCGGGCCCAGAATCAGTGTGAACTCTTCAAGCGGAGAGTCATGAAACAAGGGCTCGACGCTGAGGACAGAAGCCTGCTGGAAATCGGCACATAGTGCCCAGAAATCCAATAAATGCGGAAAGGCAGCGGCTGGCAGTTGTGTGAATAATCCTTCAAGGGCTTCGTAAGTGAGGTAAAGGCGTAGCCTGAACAAGCGGTTGCAATACGGGAAGACGAATTCTTCCAGTGCGCGCAACGAGAACCGGCTCTCTTCCCTGTTCTCAATTGAGATAGGAAGAGAGCTGCCCTTCCCATCCGTCCGGCTTAGCCACTCCTTGAAAAGGGATCTGTGTCGACCAAGCTTGGTGCGGGTAATGGAGAATCTGGTCCAAAATATAGGGGTGGTGTGTACGAGCCAACGAAGCTGGCGGCAGATCTGACCAAGAATGAGGTGTTGACTCTTCGGCGTCGGCGGAACTTGAATAGCCTCATTTACGGGTAGGCAATACCGTAGAATTGTAAGCAGGATATCGTGATTGAGTCTCAGCACTTTTGCAGCCTGCGTCGTATGTGCGTCGCCAGGTGACACGGTCGAGTTAATCGGATTCATGGCAGAAGGTGATGTTTAAGTGTTAAAATGCGCTCGCTGATGTCGCAGCGGTGACGGTAATGAATCGGGGAGAGAAGGATGTCCGTGCCCAGCGACTTATTGTATAACTCATGTTATACAGTAGCCCCAGAACTCGGAGGAAAGGTCAGAATCATCACGATAACGCAAGGAGTCGTGGGTGCTTATCGGCGAATCGCGGGGAACCTTTCCTGAAAGAGAAGAGTGGCCGAGAAAGGTGCATCTAGGACAGGGCTGGGTGTGCGAAGACGATCAACGGATCCAAGGATTCTATATGATATCCGTGGAATTATCTCGCACGTGGAAAACGGGTTCGGGGAGTGGCTCAGCAGAATTTTGCCTTGATACACGAACCGATTTGGTATATAACTCGCATGTTGGGAGAGTAACTCCCGCCTCAAGTTTGGGGGACCGAGAAAGCATGTTTCAAGCATGTTCATAATTAACAATAGAGAGTTGGAGTTACAGGCTTACCCAAACACACAGAAGCCACTGCCTCGTGTCTGAAAAAAAGGTGCTGCGGGTCAACTTGTTACCACTCAAGAACCATTCTATCCACGTGATGAAAGGTTGTCACAGTTACCGACGCATGCAAGGACGGCGTTTGTAGAGAATCATCAGAGGCCGATAGGCCCTTGACTATATCTGACATTGAATCTAATTTACTCCGTCAATACACAGATTAATTATAGCCTTCGAACCACAAACTTGCCTTGTAGGATCGTACTTGCGATACACTCGCCTGAGAAACCCGTAATCCCCATAAGTCGCATAGACGTTTTGCGTGGCGTCGCTTTCATTCATATCGAGTGGTGCTCCGGGGACAGGTGGATTTCTTAACGTAAGTTATTGGTAAGATAATGCGCTAAACCTTAAAAAAAACCAACTATTCACTCACTGTCTCATTAGCCATTGCAATCCCAACTCGACTTTGGGTGGAATCTGTTCTTCACCAGCGGGTAACACAGTATGCCAATGAGCAGATATATAGGGCTTCAGCGCAGGGTCTAGCGCGTTCCCGCCCCTACTCCTCGCGACTTGAATTTGGTGCAAGGGGATCGGAGTTAAGGCGAGCACGGTCGAATTGACCAAGCGAGTCGACTCCAGCGCAAACCTCCGGAAATCCTTATAGGCCTTCAAGCAACCCTCAGGCCCATCCGCGAATGATGTCCCCGAAAAACGCTCTCCACTTTCGCGATAGTCCCCTGAGCCGAAGATATTGGCAGCTTCCATATAACTAACAGGGGCGAAATTCTGGAAGTCCGAAGGTATATCCAAGAAGTCGCCAAAAACGTCTCTTGGAAGGGTCGAGCCTCTGTAGAAGTACGCCACAGTGTGACTAGGGATTGGTCTTCCATTCTGCATGATATATCCTAGAATAACAAGGATCGCTGGGGGTTGACCGCACCAAAAATCAGGATCAAAAAAATCCGACACGACGAATGGATAAGTTCACCTGCTCTAGGATCCGTGTTTGTTTCCACAAATTTATGGGTTGCGCGAATTAGCGCCTCTACAGATGACTCGGAGTACTGTATGAAAATAAAAAAAGAACCAGTTAGAAAGTGGCGGCGACGCCATGAGCCGCTGATTGAAGCTCTTGCTCGTGAAGCATGATGGACTAACTGACAAGTGCAACGCCTCCATACCAGTTTTTATCCGTACTTCGTCCAACGCGGATTGGCTCCACCTCGAAACGCGTGACAATGCCGAACCGGCTTCCCCCTCCTTTCAAAGCGCGAAATAGGTCGGAGTATTGATTAGTTGCTGTGGCAGTAACCTGCTGCCCATTCACCAGCACAACGTCCATTTCGGTAATCGCATCCGTGGACCAGCCATTTTCGGGAGCTAGGTAACTAATCCCTCCCCCCAGGAGCAACCCCGTTCCAATGTTCCTGAGGAACAGACCGTTGCAACGGTTTCGTAACGACCACTAATCTTAGGAGTGCTCACCCTAGCCGCCCACCCATCGGAGCAACACCATACGGCTCCAGCCTCTCTAAAGCCTCTCCCCATCTCACACCAGGTTGGATTACGGCTCGATTCCGCTCCGCGTCATAGGTCACGTTGTTCATATTCACGAAGAAAATGAGAACCCCATCTTGAACACTCCAACCTGCCAATAAGCAACGCATATAAATGAACGGAAACAAGAGAAAACATACGTATTCCAGCCAGTCATTGCTGCATGTCCGCCCGACATAACTGCATAATGCACTCTATCACGGTATACCGCGGCCATGGTCTTTTGCACGTGCACATCCTCTCGAGGGGCCACGACACACGCAGGTCGATAAAAGGAATTGAAAAGACTGTTTGGGTTCTGGATGGCTTCAATGTACACCCCTTCACCGTGCACCTGTACGACATCCGATCCGAGTTCATAGCGGAGTCGGCTACACGTCTGAGCGGCCTTCACAGCTGGTGGTGTGGAGGTGGTATTTGCAGTGACACTGAGGGAAGGATTCCACTGTGTGTTGACGAGCGCATTGAGCAGCCATAGTTTGACGGCTGATACGGCGGCCAACGCCCACATGAGGAACATGCCTAGTCGGATAAGGATCGGCATTGGGACGTAAGGAGAGGTTTTTGGATCGCGCCAGCTATTGGAGGCCTTCTTATATATTTATAAGTCATCTATATTCGCCACACGCACCATTGCAACGGGGAATGCAAGCAATGGACCGGAAGTGTCACGTCAAATTGATTGGTGAGGTCACGTCTGCTCAATGATCTCCGTTGGCGCTCGAATCTCTTGTCACAGTTTTTCATACTGGCGTTTCATCTGCTCGTTCTCGGGCCTTCCAATGTTTCCTTCCTTACAGGGTGTCCCTCTTGAAGCGTTAATAAATATGGAATAGGTCTGAAATGCAAACTCGCCTGATGACCTGCATCTTCTTTGTCATTAAAAGCATAGCTGATATGTTTACTGCATATATCCAGCTCAGTCCACAGGGATAAGGCTTGGCGGACTTGATGGAGGTAGGGATCTCCAGAAGCGCTTAGATACTTATGCACAAGCCGTCAGAGAGCCAGACAAGACCCCTGAGGGTAGGTAACTTTCGTGAAGCGCAAATATGAAGGCGGAAGCAAACGTGTATGTACACATACAACAGCACACACCAGCAAAAATATAAACAGCTTACCCCTTTGAGACTCGAGAACTGGGGATCGGACCACGGATCTAGTGATCCGGCTGAAAAGGATAAGCGGCATTGACACAAATTCGTGGACTAACGGATGTTATAAAGCACGAAAATGAAATGAACTTTGTTAGTCACCCATTAAACTGCTCAGAACCCATAGCACATGTGTCAACGCCGGGGTGGGGTGGCTTCGATAGTTCTCAGTGTCTCCTTCCCTTTCACTCGTGGAGGATGTTATGGCTATCAGAGTCCAAAGCCGCGGTCTGTCCCTGAAACGTCTGATACACCGCCAACTCTGTTATATACTTCTACATTGCAACGTGGAAAAGCGTCGTTTCTTCACGGCAACACAGCAACGGCAACGGAGATACAAGGACTCAACTTCATCAACTATACACACCGGCTCATATGAATGCAATAGCGCTCGAGGTTCATTCTAAAGTATGAGCATCGTCCTGTTACGCGTCGACGAGCTCCAAAGGTTTCAGGTTAGTGGCGAACAGCACCTGGGCTACAAATTTACCTATGAACGAGCGGAGATTGACAAGTCTAGTAAAGTTATTGACAGAAGAATGTCCATAATATGTCCATAATGCGCCATCGAATCGACCATGTTAGTGCAATTGCAACGCCTCGTGGATATGCGCCATGAGACAAAATTGGAAGCACCTGTGTGACTACTGCACCACCTGACCCGTCAACCTGTCCTTACAAAGCTTAAAGCGGAGAGTAGCATCATGAAGAAAAAACCCTTTAAGACCATGTCCTCTCCGCTCCATCCCCAATTCCACTCAACATAGTCTCATTTTCCTCCATAGTAATCACCCAAACCCGACACGATCCCCGTACCCAGACCATCCACACGGATACACCACGTAATAAAACACGCGCAGTACAATAAGCACCTCCATCCCAAACTCATCCGGCATCGCGCAATCCCAACTCATTCTCTCACACACACCATGCCACGACCCACACGAGTTCGATTCATCAGCACAAAATTAAACCATTACGAATACTTTTTTAAGTTCAACACCCAATCAAGGAGATCAGCAATAGTCCAGGAATCCCTGCAGCTTCTGTGCAGTTCGTGGTGGGAATTTGAACGCAAGCAGCTTATCCCCAAACGTTCGCACAATGCGTGCAACCCCTTCCTTCAAACCTGAAACGAGGTGATGGAACATTCATTAATTGATAACCCATGATCATATTAGGATGTAATGAGCGTACCATCGGCCATTGCGCCGAGCACTTCGCCGGCTTTCTCGACTTCGTAACGCAGCGTTTCACGTTGTCGCACCTCCTTCGGCGTCAAAATTTCGTCCGGCTTAGGAGCGACATAGAGTGAGTTGACTTTGATCTGGTATTCCTCGATGGCGGATAGAAAGGAGAGGAAGGCTTCGAGGATACGAGGAATGTCTCTCTGGACAACGCCATATCGATCCTCGGTGAGAGATGCGCAAGTAAGGCGAGAGATTACTGTAGGTCGAAGTTGTATAGCTTCCAGTAACCGTCAGAACCCATTAGACCCACCTTCAACAATAACAATATCAAGCTCCCGCGAAGGCAAGCATTTCTCGACAATCTTGTTTGTCCGATCATCTTTCCACCAGCTCAACCAACTATCCAAGTACTCGACCACAACAGGTGGAACGTATTTCCTGTAAGCCCCGCAGACAAACTCGTGAATCTTCCGCTTCGTCGTTTCCATGGCATTTTTCGCATTTTCTACTCCTTTTTGGACCTCATCTTTAGTAGCCTGAGGGATTACTTTGGCCTCCGCCGATCTAAAGATCTCGGGTAGCTCTACGGCGTTGACACTGGCGTCCACCGCTCGGGAGACCGGACCGTCTGATGCTAAGACGTCTAATGTCGTGTCCAAAACGCCTTCCGCTTCACTCTTGAAGATCCTTCTCCGTAGCAGAGGAACCGTATTAGACATAACTGAGGTGGAGGGGGGAGTCGTTGTTGGATGTGTTGTTATCGGAGCGGGTGCCTCCGGTTGGCCGCGACGAAGGAAGAGTTGATAATCTTTGCCCAGCAGGAGTAAACTCTCCCGAAGAAGGCGAGCCCAAAGGGTAGGGCTATACTTCTGGTCACTGAAGAGGGCAACACGTTGGGAAACACCAATGGTAGAAGTGTCTTCCGCCAAAGTGCACAGCTCCGAATAGGCGAAATATTTGATTGTGGGATCATTGGACGATATGCCAGAAATCAATGTTTGGTTCGGATCTGTGGTAAGGCGTGCCACAGCAATTTGCTGCAGTAGAACCATCAGACCAAATCAGAGACGTCATGAATCAACAAACCTTGGATACGTTGAGGTCGAAAAGCGTATCGGCGATTTCCCAAATGAACAGTGTCATGAGTCCCAAGTTAAAGGCTCGATAGACAAGGTCAACATGCCGGAGCGGTAGAAGGATAGTCCAAGAACCACGGAGGAAATGGGCGGTGAATGGTCTTAGCAGATAGGGTAGAATGGGTAATTTGTAGAAAATTGGAAGCAAAAGTCGAGCCCAGGTGAAAATGATTGCCGCTACAGGCAAGGCCGATGCTGACAGCAGAATTGAGACAATGAATGCTCGGACAACGTCGACAAGAGTAATGTTGGTGGTGGTATCGTCTTTCTAGAATGCAACACATGAAGCCATATGATAACGAAAAAGATATACAGCACTGACCTGACTGGCCATCTTCCAATTGAAAACAAAGCGATCCAGCATGACGTTCCTGATTCCGTAGCCGATTGCGATGGAAAACTGAGAGATGATGAGTGAAAAAGTACGCCCATTTATGTAGTATGGATGCTTTCTAGAAAGGGGTTTTCATTTAGGATGGTTTGAGCATACCAAAGCTATGACTTACTTGGACTTGACGAAAAATCGGAGTTTGGGGTCTGTGGACTCTAAGGCGTAAGCCATGAGCGAATGAACAAGAACAAGAATGAGTGCTGAGGTTGTGTAAGCGATAAATGCGCGTTGCATGCCGGGCTTAGCCAATGCAAAGGAAAGGGAAGTGACGGGAGATGTTGCCTGCGTTCGCATTGCTGTTGATTCAAAGACTAATTTAGCTCGCTGAAGGAGCGAGACAGTGGGTATTCTCACATGTCAGAAGCAGCTTCCTCAGCACAATGGCGGGCAGTGCTGTCAGAGTCCAGGTGCAAAACGAGGCCGCCAGCGTAAAAGGACGAAACGGCAGGACCAGAATTTGGCCAAGGCCCACCGAAGACGCATTCTGGTGCCATAGAATCGAAATAGTAACAGTAGCCCAGGTCAAGAGCCCTGACTGAAGAAAGATGTTATACACGAGTCGATGTCGTAGCACGGCCTTTACGAGGGGTTCGTAGGAGTCTGACGGTAGCGGAATTGTTGGAGCTGTTCTGATAGCGAGGCTCGAAGGAATTGCCCTGATAGGGGCGGTACGGGATCCTGCTGGCGCTAGTTGGGATGCCGCGGCCGGTGGAGAGGACAAAGACATGGTACCGTCGCGGCGGTCGTCGACGCCGTCTGGTCGTCGGTGTTGTTGAGATCGCTGCAGGTTGGCGTTCCAACGCGTTCAGTCACACTTCGTGCTGATGTAATGATCGAACACGTGCTCGAGGCGCTTACCCACCTAAAACTGACTAGGCAGGCCTAGCCGTGCCTTCGGCACGGGGGGGTTAAGCACAAAACTAATTTCAACACTACATACAGGTGCTTTTACTATAACAACAATTTAGATCACCTATAATTTGTTTAGTAATGGATTCCTGTACTCAGTTTTTGGATTTAAGACCTGCTTTGACCACTGGGAGGTAGCTCTGACATTTCTCTTCAAAACTGTCTACTCATCATGTGACCTGACAGTGACCTCATTGATCAATTTCAACATTGACTTCAACAGTACACAGGTTTGACCAACCTGTTTTGGATTTCTGAGCTCAGTTTTCAGAATTTAGGCATGATTTAACCACTTCTAAAAAGCTCTTACACTGCTCTACCAAATTGGGTACTCACCAAGTTGATCAGAGGAAGTTTGTTATAGACTTCACTTTGTGCCCATTAAGCTCTCAGAGCCTTGGTTACAACCTGGGTTCCATAGATCCTATTCAGTTTAACCTCTCCTCTGTTGCCATTGGGCATCTTTCCTCTGGGAATGCTGTTCCCCATACTATCCCCTTCATCATTCTTTCCCATCAGAATTCCTATCTGATTACTGTGCTCACTTTCCATTTACCCATAGATATTCCTCTCTCCCTTGATTATCATTTGACTATCTAGGTCTTACCTGTTTATCTGATGTTTCACCTCTGCCCTTGTCCAATTGGATGACTGGATGTCATGTGGACAGACTCCCCACCCACATGTCCTCATCATGGGTATCAACTCACATGTTACTTATGTTCAGTTAAGAATGCTATTACCTAGTTACTGCGCTCTGGACTTTCTCCTAACTGACAGTATATAAGTAGGATTACAGCCACCTGTAGTAGTCAGTCAGAATATCAACTTAGGTCTCTCTCATCTCTCCTGCTTGTCCACTACAGATCCACCCTTCAGTCCAGACTTGTCCTGTCTCTATCCAATCTCTGTCCATTTATCCGCTTGAGTCTGTAGTTGGCCAAGTGAGGCTATTTACAATACCAGAGGGACATAACACATAAGTTGAATCCAAGACTTCATTATTCTTAGTCCATGGATGTCTGACTCTATCTGCTTGCAGTCTGCCCCCATATTGAGTTAGCCTTTAACAAAGTTACATTTTCTGCCTCCTAGCAGTATATGGGTTTAACTAACCTATTTTGGATTTCTGAGCTCAGTTTTCAGAATTTAGACATGATTTAACCACTTCTAGAAAGCTCTCACACTGCTCTACCAAATTGGGTATTCACCAAGTTGATCGGAGGAAGTTACATTTTTGGCCTCCTGACAGCACCTGGGCTTAACCAACCTGTTTTGCATTTTGTACTTCTAGTTACTTTCATCCTCATAGTACTTACATCCTCAGAATCATTAAAATTAGTCAGTCTTACATTCAGCTTTTACTATAACAATGGTTTAGGTCACCTGTAATTTATTTAGGACAGGTCAAAACAACCCATAATCTATTTCTGCACTCAGTTTTGGGGTTTAACACCTGCTTTAACCACTGGAAGGTAGCTCTGATATTTCAGCATGGATGTTAACTTTTGTACTTACTATCTAAGTTTGCATTCCACCTCTGGACCTTTGGCCCGTCGGCTTGATTCTGGAGATACTGGGAAGAGGTGAGAACTTTTCCAATTTTGTCAGGGGACAATCATTATGTCAGATTATGTCAGTGATGACTAAGGTTTTCTTAGTGCTTTTATACTTCTAGTTACTTTTATCCTCAGAATCATTAAAATTAGTCAGTCTTTTAGGTCACCTGTAATTTATTTAGGGTAGGTCAAAACAACCTGTAATCCATTTCTGCACTCAGTTTTGGGGTTTAACACCTGCTTTAACCACTGGAAGGTAGCTCTGATATTTCAGCATGGATGTTAACTTTTGTACTTACTATCTAAGTTTGCATTCCACCTCTGGACCTTTGGCCCGTCGGCTTGATTCTGGAGATACTGGGAAGAGGTGAGAACTTTTCCAATTTTGTCAGGGGACAATCATTATGTCAGATTATGTCAGTGATGACTAAGGTTTTCTTAGTGCTTTTATACTTCTAGTTACTTTTATCCTCAGAATCATTAAAATTAGTCAGTCTTTTAGGTCACCTGTAATTTATTTAGGGTAGGTCAAAACAACCTGTAATCCATTTCTGCACTCAGTTTTGGGGTTTAACACCTGCTTTAACCACTGGAAGGTAGCTCTGATATTTCAGCATGGATGTTAACTTTTGTACTTACTATCTAAGTTTGCATTCCACCTCTGGACCTTTGGCCCGTCGGCTTGATTCTGGAGATACTGGGAAGAGGTGAGAACTTTTCCAATTTTGTCAGGGGACAATCATTATGTCAGATTATGTCAGTGATGACTAAGGTTTTCTTAGTGCTTTTATACTTCTAGTTACTTTTATCCTCAGAATCATTAAAATTAGTCAGTCTTTTAGGTCACCTGTAATTTATTTAGGGTAGGTCAAAACAACCTGTAATCCATTTCTGCACTCAGTTTTGGGGTTTAACACCTGCTTTAACCACTGGAAGGTAGCTCTGATATTTCAGCATGGATGTTAACTTTTGTACTTACTATCTAAGTTTGCATTCCACCTCTGGACCTTTGGCCCGTCGGCTTGATTCTGGAGATACTGGGAAGAGGTGAGAACTTTTCCAATTTTGTCAGGGGACAATCATTATGTCAGATTATGTCAGTGATGACTAAGGTTTTCTTAGTGCTTTTATACTTCTAGTTACTTTTATCCTCAGAATCATTAAAATTAGTCAGTCTTTTAGGTCACCTGTAATTTATTTAGGGTAGGTCAAAACAACCTGTAATCCATTTCTGCACTCAGTTTTGGGGTTTAACACCTGCTTTAACCACTGGAAGGTAGCTCTGATATTTCAGCATGGATGTTAACTTTTGTACTTACTATCTAAGTTTGCATTCCACCTCTGGACCTTTGGCCCGTCGGCTTGATTCTGGAGATACTGGGAAGAGGTGAGAACTTTTCCAATTTTGTCAGGGGACAATCATTATGTCAGATTATGTCAGTGATGACTAAGGTTTTCTTAGTGCTTTTATACTTCTAGTTACTTTTATCCTCAGAATCATTAAAATTAGTCAGTCTTTTAGGTCACCTGTAATTTATTTAGGGTAGGTCAAAACAACCTGTAATCCATTTCTGCACTCAGTTTTGGGGTTTAACACCTGCTTTAACCACTGGAAGGTAGCTCTGATATTTCAGCATGGATGTTAACTTTTGTACTTACTATCTAAGTTTGCATTCCACCTCTGGACCTTTGGCCCGTCGGCTTGATTCTGGAGATACTGGGAAGAGGTGAGAACTTTTCCAATTTTGTCAGGGGACAATCATTATGTCAGATTATGTCAGTGATGACTAAGGTTTTCTTAGTGCTTTTATACTTCTAGTTACTTTTATCCTCAGAATCATTAAAATTAGTCAGTCTTTTAGGTCACCTGTAATTTATTTA
>JAEUWL010000174.1:0-42470 GCA_018524415.1 Podaxis rugospora
GCCACTACAGTTCCTGAGGGGTGCAACACATAAGTTGAAGCCAAGGCCTCATCTACCCAGGTCCACGAATTGTCTACTCCTGTCTGCTTGCGGTCCACTCCTGTCTGGAGTCTGCCTCCTTAACATCCTACCTGTTATCTGATGTTTCACCTCTATCCTATCAGATAGCCAAATGCCATGCAGCCAGGCTTCCCATCCTTGTGTCTTTACTGTAGATATCAACTCATATGTTATTTGTATTCTCCTTGGGGTAGTTATCACTGCTACTGCTTAGTTACTACCCTCTGGACCTTATCCTGACTGCCAGTATATAAGTAGGACTACAGCCATCTGTAGCAGTCAGTCAGAATATCAACTTAGATCTCTCTCCCCCCTCTCCTGCTTGTCCACTACAAGTCCACCTTTGGTCTAGACTTGTCCTGTCTCTGTCCAACCTCTGTCCATTTGTCTGCTCGAGTCTATAGTTGTTCAAGTGAGGCCATACATGGTACCAGAGGAGTGCAACATATAAGTTGAAGCCAAGACCTCATCTTCTTGGTCTGCAAACATCCAACTCTGTCTATTCATAGTCTGCCTCCATTGTTACAGACTTCACTTCATGCCCATTAAGCTCTCAGAGCCTTGGTTACAACCTGGATTCTGTGGATCCTATTCAGTTTAACCTCATTTCTATCTCTGTTGGGCACCAATCCCTCTGGAAATATTGTCCTCCATACCATTTCCTTCATCATTTCTTCCCATCAGAATTCCTGTCCAAGTATCATTCCTCTTTCCATTTATCCATGGCTATTCTCTTTCCTATGATTATCATTTGCCTATCCAGGTCTTACCCACTTATCTGATGTTTCACCTCTGCCCCTGTCTAATCAGATGACTGGACACCATGTAGATAGTCTTCTCATCCTCATGAAACTATTGTGGATATCAACTCACATGTTGATTTTGTTCCCCTTTGAGCAGTTAAGAATGATAATACCTAGTTACTACTCTCCAGACTTTATCCTGACTGGCAGTATATAAGTAAGATCACAGCCACTTGTAATAGTCAGTCAGAATATCAACTTAGGTCTCTCTCTCCCCTCCTACCTGTCTACTACAAGTCCACTTACAGTTCAGACTTGTCCTGTCCCTGTCTGACCCCTGTCCATTCATCCACTTGAGCCTGTAGTTAGCCAAGTGAGGCCATTCACAGTACCAGAGGGGTGTAATACACAAGTTGAAGCCAAGGCCTCATCTACTCTTGGTCCATGAATGTCTGACTCCATCTACTTGCAGTCTGCCCTTACACTGGAGTTAGTCCTTAACAGTATATTCTGATTCAAATCTCAGATATCATTCCATCTTATGCCAACTACAACTTGAAGTGCTGCACAAGCTTAAGGAACTCCCATTCCAGAACCCATCCTACCCTATACAGATTGTGTCTACTCTGCAGCCACTGTCCTATAACACCTTACTCCCCTTATATCTGCTACTACAAATACTCCCTAGCCCTGATTTCAGGACCAATCCTCCACTGACTATCTGCGAGGAAGCACCAGAGAACCTCCAGACCCCACAGATACTGCGATATCAGTAACAATGAGCCTGGTGTAATTGAGGGTGATGACCCAGAACCCCAGGAATTATTAGCTACTACCCTTGGTCACCTCTCTTGCACCCTTCACTCTCTAGAACACAATAGCTCTGCTAGACCAACAAACCCTACACACATCAAGGTCCATAAGCCTGATATGTTCGATGGCTCAGACCCCCTCAAAATCTGCCAATGGGTTTTCCAATGCTGTCTCTACTTTATCTTGAACTTACACCAATTCCCAGATGATCCCTCCAAAATTCATTTCACCATCACTTATCTGTCTGGCACTGCACTCAACTGGTTTTAGACCATCCTCGCATCCGAGGACCTTGAATGGTCAGACCATGAACTCCTCAATAGCTGGGAAGTCTTCATCATGGAAATAGAGAACTGTTTTGGACTGGCAGACCCCTCTGGGGAAGCTGCTGAAGAGCTGGATTCTCTCTGGATGGCCAGCAACCAACCTATTCTCAAGTATGACCTAGAGTTCAACCACCTGGCTAGTTTAGTCAGCTGGCCTGACTTAGTCCTCTGCTATTGCTACTACAAGGGACTTCCAGATTGCATACAAGATCTGATTGCCACTTGGGCTGAGGGTAAGCCCAACTCCTTGGACAAAATGAAGTGGATCACTAGTCTTATTGACCAACATCACTGGGAGTGGTAGCGCAAGTATAAATGGCATAGTGATTGTTCTGTGCAGTACCCAAGAAGTGATCCTAATCTAAGGAAGCCCAGCAATCAGTTCAATAAAAAGCCTAACTCTGTAAGACTCCCTTCCAATCCCAATCAGTCTAGCAATCATCTGAATACATCCAGAAATACTCCAAAGACTTCTCTAGGCAACAAACTAGGCCCAAATGGCAAGCTCACCCACCAAGAATGCCAATGATACTTTGATAACAACCTCTACATGTTCTGTTATGAGGCCAACTACCAGGTAAACAACTGCTTATGCAAGGCATCCAGGTCTGGTCCTCCTCTGGGTCTGTCCACCTCCAACCAGAAAGCTAAGGGCTATTAGGTCCAAGCTCAAGCTGAGGTTCCAGTAAAGAATCCCTCTTCTTCGAATCCTCCCATGGGTTCAAAGAAATAGAGGGTGGTCCTCAGGACTCTGCACAGACTAAGGACTGCATTGAACTCATCTGTACTACAGAGAGTTTCTGACTCAATGCATCTACTCTTTCTGACCCTCATGCCCTTCATGTTTCCCTTTCCTCTCCGTTTTTTGTCTGTTTGTCTGCCTCTGATCCACTTTCATCTAATAGGACTGTGACTGCCCTGGTGGATAGTGGTCCTACACATTGCTTCATTGACTCTTCCCTCATTCATGATTGCTCTATTCCTACTTACCATGTTGCCCCTGTAGAACTCCAACTTTTTGACAGCTCTTCAAACTTGTATATTACTGAACTAGTGAAATTTCCTGTTACTTTCCCCACTGGTAAATCAATGACTCTGGATTTTTATATCACTCAGTTGGATTTGTCTTGTTCTGTGGTTCTCAGTCACAACTGGCTCACCCACTACAATCTGTTGATTGATTGGGTCTCAAACAGTATATTATTCTGACCACAACAAATCATCCCAGCCTCTAGTCTGACCCTCTGTGCCATGCTCTCTGTCACCCATCCAGTCCACCCAGATCTGCCTTCCTCCACCTCTAATCTTACCTCTGCACCTGCCTCATCAGATTCACCTCCATCCTGTCCTCACGTCAGTCTAATTGGCACTGTACCTTTCCTATATGCATTGTGCCTACCTAGTTCAGTCTCCTTCACTTTTAACATCCATCCTCCATCTGCCTCTACTGGGTCCACTTAGCCCTCCAAGCCTGTTGACTTGTCAAACATTCCCTCAGATTATCACGAATTTGCCAACATTTTCAGTAAGGTCCACATGGACATGTTGCCTCCACACCATCTGTACAACCTTAAAATCAACCTGGAAGAAGGTGCCAGTTCTCCTATTGGGACTATTTATTCCTTATCCCAGGTTAAGCTGGAAGTGTTAAGAGCCTTTATTGATGAACATTTGTCTATCAGCTTCATTTGCCCATCTACCTCTCCACATGGTGCCCTGGTTCTCTTCATCTGCAAGAAAGATAGTTCTCTCTACCTTTGCATTGACTTCTATGAACTCAACAAGATTACCAAGAAAGACTGTTACCCCCTTCCCCTGATTTCCAACCTTCTGGATTCACCTTGCAAAGCTTGCATCTACACCAAGATAGACCTCTGTCACACTTATCACCTTGTCTGGATTGCTGAAGAAGATGAGTAGAAAACTGCCTTCAGGACCTGCTACAAGTCCTTTGAATGGATGGTTATGCTATTCAGACTCACAAATGCACCTGTAGCCTTCCAGCGATTTATGAATGATATCTTTAGTGACCTATTAGATGTCTGTGTCACTGTCTATCTTGACGATATCCTAATTTACTCAAACAACATCTCCCAACATAAGAAACACATCTGGGGAGTCCTCTACAGGCTCCGCAAGCACAGCCTATATGTGCAAGCAGATAAGTGTGAGTTTCATTCAGAAATGGTTGAATATCTTGGTTACATCCTGTCCCTAGACAGTCCCAAGATGTCTGAAGAGAAGGTCAAGATCATCCAAGACTAGTCTGAGCTAAAGAAAGTCAAGGACATCCAGTCCTTCCTGGGTTTTGCAAACTTCTACCACCATTTCATTCATGGTTATTCTGACATTGTAACTCCCTTGACCCATCTCACCTGCAAGCATGTTTCCTAGAACTTCATGGCAGAGTATCATAGAGCATTTGAGACACTCAAGAAGGCTTTTACCATGGCTCCAGCCTTGACATATTGGATTCCAGACTCTCAGATTATCATTGAAACAGACATGTCAGATTATGCCCTGGCTACCATCCTCTCCATTATCACTCTGGATAATGATATTCACCCCATTGCTTTCCATTCCCACACCTTCAATATGTCCAAGTTGAACTATGATACTCATGACAAGGAACTACTAGCCATTTTCAAGGCTTTCCAGGTCTGGCAACACTACCTTGAAGGCTCTGCATTACCTATCAATGTGGTCACTGATCACAAGAACCTTGAGTACTTTTCAACTACTAAGGTTCTGACCCATTATCAAGCTTGTTGGTCAGAGTACTTGTCACAGTTCAACCTTATCATCCACTTCTGCCCCAGATGCATTGACTAGATGATGGGATATCTATCCTAAAGGGGGGAATAATAGCTATACCATGGTGAATCCTCACAACTTCAGACCAGTCTTCACTTGAGAACAACTTGCATCTTCTGTCTGGGCCACCTCCCTGTTCTCCCCTTCCCTCCAAGTGGCCATGGTCCTTGACTATGAGCAGCTACACCTTGACATTCTTTCTGCCCTTCCTTTAGATCCTATTGCCACTAAGCACATGTCTAATCCCCAAGGCCACTGGTCTGTGGATTTAGATGGTTTCCTCTGCCTTGACAACTGCATTTATATCCCTGACTCTAATGACCTCCACCTATAAGTCCTTCAGTACAAGCATAATCATATGCTTTCCAGACATTTCAGTCAGAACAAGACACTAGAATTGGTCCACCATGACTACACCTGGCTGAATGTCTACTCTTTCATCAAGGACTTCTGCAAAAGCTGCATAATCTGTATATGGAGTAAGTCACAGCATCATCAACTATATGGAAATCTCAAGCAACTCCCTATCCTGGATCACTCTTGGCACTCCATTTCTATGGACTTCATTGAGAAGCTCCCTAAGTTCTCTGGCTTTGACACCATCCTTGTAATTGTCAACTACCTAACTAAGCAAAGTATTTTCATTCCTACACATGACACCATTACCTCTGCTTCTGCTTATTTGTCCTCCATGTATTTTTGAAGCATAGTGTCCCCTCTCATGTCATGTCCGATTGTGGCTCCAAATTCATCTTGCACTTCTTCCAGTCTTTGGGTAAGGCCCTAGACATGAAGCTGTATTTCACATCCAGGTATCATCTGGAAGATGACGGACAGACAGAGCAGACCAACCAGATGCTCAAACAATTCCTCCAAGTATATTGCAATTATCAGGAGGACAATTGGGCTGAGTTGCTTCCCATTGCAGAGTTCACCTACAACAATGCACCCAGTGCCACTACAGGTATCTCACCATTCTTTGCTAACAAGGGTTACTACCCTACTATCTCAGTCCATCCTGAATGAGACCTCACATCTGCCTAGGCCCCAGACTTTGCAGTCAACCTTGGCAACTTACATTCTGTGCTTAAGACTGAAATCACCCAAGTCCAGGAGCATTATCAGGCATCTGCTGATGCCCACTGCCAATCCACTCTGGACTTCAAGATTTGTGACAAAGTCTTCATCAAAGCCCAGTTCTTCTGGACCATGAGACCTTCAAAGAAACCATCTGAGAAGTTCCTAGGCCCATACAAGGTCATTGCTCAAGCTGGTTCTCATTCCTTCACCCTTTGACTCCCCAACTCTATGCATGCTATTCACCCCATCTTCCATGTTTCAATGCTTGAGCCTTCTACTCCCAACACCATTCCCAACTGTGTCCCTCCACCTCTGCCTCTGGTCATCATTGACAATGAGCCTGAGTACAAGATTGAGTGGATTGTGGACTCCAAGATTGACTGAAGTCACTGGGCATGTCCACTCCTGTACAAGGTCATTTAGGCCAGTTATGAAGGCACAGATGAAGAATCTAGTTGGTTGATGGCTAAAGAACTTAGACATGTACAAGAGCTAATAGCTGACTTTCATGCCAGCTATCCTGACAAGCCTGGTCCTCTGTCTTCCCTCTGACTTCCCTTATCTTACTCTCTGCCTTGATTCCTGGTCTTACTTCCTTCACCTGGAGGTGTTACACTCAAGAAATATATTAAAAACAAAAATGTCCAAAAAAATAGTATATTACAGGAGGGCAGACCCGCTACTTGTCCACCCTCTCCATTCTCGGACTCCTCTTCCTCCTCCTCTTCCTTGTCCTCTTCTTCTTCCTCTGTCTCTGCTGGTCTGTCCTCTCTGCTTGTCACCTCATCCACCACTTCCTTCTCATCTGCTCCCTCTAGCTCTGCCAACTCCATCTCCGCTCCCTCCTCCATGTCCACATTCTGGACATCCTTGCCCTTCTCCTCTTGCTGATCCTCCTCCACCTCCTCCAAGCCATTCCTGTCTACTGCATACCCTTGGGGGACTTCCTCCTCTGTAATGTCAAACACCTTCTGGAGAAGAGCATTGTTTTCCTGCTGCATCCTCCAGAGTGTAGCAATTTCCTTGGTGAGGGTGCAGATGGCCTCTACAGAGGTTTGCATCAGATCAGTGAATAAGGCAATCTGCTTCTTGCTTAGCAGGCTGTAATGGGGGACCTACTGGATTCTTGGGTTAGCTTACCACCAACCCTGTCCTCCACATATGTACTTACCACACCATGGAGAGCTCCCAATATTCCTGCTTCAGACTTGGTAATATCCTTACCTGTTTGGGTAAATAGGTTAAGGATGTACAGGACCAGGCACTGAGGCCCACAAGGGTCCCAGGTTGCCTCTTCCTTAAGGTAGAAGGGCTTTCCAGGATTTCTTGAGGTAGCACCTGGCATAGGAGTCAATTTGTGCCTCTAAAGAACAATCAGTAGGATTCTAATAAAGAAAGCACTAGTACTCACTTTCATGAGGAAGGCACTTCACCTCCAGCTGGTGACAGTGCTGGCATAGCTTCTCGCCCCCTATCTTGAAGGGGAGCCATGTCCAAGTGCCAGCCAGATGGTCTAGTATCTAGATGTCAGACTTGGCATCCATCTCTGGGAGGACAGCCTTTTCCTTCTCCTTAGCCTTCCTCCTTACCTCTGCTTTGGCCCCTGCCTTTCTCTGCTCCTCCTCTTGCTGCTCTCTCTGCACCCTCTCCACCTCCTCCTGAGCCCTCCACTCTCTTTCCTCTTCTTCCCTCCTCTGCTCTGCTTCCACTTCCTCTGCTGCCTGCCTCTCCTCCTCCCACTTCCTCCTCTCTTCTTCCTCAATCCTCCTCTGCTCTACATCCTCTGCCTCCCTGTGCCTCTGCTGCTCCTCCACCTTCCTTGCCTTCCTCTGCTTCCTCTCTGCCTGCTCCTCTGTAGCCTCTGCCTTGGTCTTGGTCACCCTTCTGCACTTCTTACTTATGCCCACCTCTGGTGCAGAACTCTCTTAGGATGTGGGTGTTGGGTGGCCACATTGCCACTGCTGGTAGAAGGTGGCAAAGGCTGCCATCATGGCAGGGTCATAAGGGAGGTTGGCATTAGGGGATTGCTGATTTTGTTATGACATGTTGGGGTGGGTTGTGAGCTAAGGAAATGAAGTCTGCCATCTGAGGGTGCTCATTTTAAACCAGCAGAGAGAGTTCAGAGCAGATGCCTAGTCTGGTTCAGGGCCTCAGAGGCTTAGCCCTAAGAGGGGAATATAGTTATGGACTTCACTTCATGCCCATTAAGCTCTCTTTTTTTTTTTTTTTTTTTAAATCCAAGTTTATTGCAATAGACTAGCTACTACAAACGGGTGCATGATAGCAGTCCCAATACCGAAGCCAAAGAAGGGAAAGAAGAGAAAAAGAAAAGGAAGAAAAGATGAGAGTATTCGACATGCTAGAGACTAACCACAATATATAGTATTGAGAGAGAGAGATGACAAACTAACTCAAGGAAAGAGTTTGCATGGAAGGTAATCAAGACATGAGACTAGGGGAAGAGTAGGGGTTGAGGAGTGGGGGAAGCTACCTACAAAAAAAAGGGAGGGATAGAGAAGGAATCAAAAAACAGTCCCTAGTGCACATCTAGGACACTGTTTATGGTAAGTTGCTCTCTCTGGGTGAGGCAGTGGGTGGTGGACTCCTCTTGGGTTATGGGTCCTTGAATCTGGTCAGCAAAAGAAAAAGTGGCTGGGTTGTCTTCCAGGAAACAGATGAGCCAGTAGAAGCCATCTCGGAATCCATAAGGGTATTTGAAGTGCTCACATTGATCGAGGATGTGATTGCGTGTTTCGAGCAGTTCTCCACATGGGCAAGAAGTGATGTGGCGCCCAGGGAAAAAGCGCTGATGAAAGGCACTGATGGGCACATGGTTGGTGATGCAATGAGTGAAGCGCATGCATAAGTTGGGATTACAGCTAAGTGGTGAAGATAGCCAAGTGCCACCTTTGGCATACTTGGGTCGAAGAGGGTTTTTAGCTCTGTCAACGAGTGTGAGCCATGAGTGACCATGATAGGCTGGATTGTTCATGAGGTTCTGCCACTTTTCAAGGCATACTTTGGTATAGTGATTGTGAATGAATCCGAGGGAGGTGCAGATTGGCTGTCATCAATTATTGGGGAGTCATAATGACTTGGCAAGTTTATGCGCTTGGTTATGGACCAACCATGATGCTAATGAGGGGACAGACCAGAAGTGGACGTGGTTGAGAGAGGAAGAGGAGAGCCAGGAGCAGAGGAGAGGGGCAACTGCTATGGCATCTTGATGAGCACTATGAGGGCTGTAAGAAAATAAATGTTTAGTGGAAGAAATTGAGTCTGTAAAAACAGTGATGGAGGAAGCATTATGAGAATGAGCATGAGAGATAGAGGAAAAGAGGCCAAGACAGAGAGCATAAGATTCAGAATCTGAAGAGGTTACTTCACCACAAGGGTGAATGGTGGAAGAGAGAATATCGGAAGAAGAGGAATTAAAGACAATAAAGGTGGATGTAGTGGAAAGGGATGAATCCAAAGGGACAGAACCATCTGTAGAAACTACTAGGGATATGGGAGAGGAGAAGAAAAGGTCCTGAGGAGGCATTGGCAAGGTGGCCCATTAAGCTCTCAGAGCCTTGGTTATAATCCAGGTTCCATGGATCCTATTCAGTTTAACCTCATTTCTGTCTCCATTGGGCACCAATCCCTCTGGAAATATTGTCCTCCATACCATTTCCTTCATCATTTCTTCCCATCAGAATTCCTGTCCAAGTTTCATTCCTCTTTCTGTTTATCCATGGCTATTCCATTTCCTGTGATTATTATTTGCCTATCCAGGTCTTACCCACTTATCTGATGTTTCACCTCTGCCCCTGTCTGATTGGATGACCAGACACCATGCAGATAGTCTCCTCATTCTTGTGAAACCATCACAGATATCAACTCACATGTTGATTTTGTTCCCCTTTGAGTGGTTAAGAATGATAATACCTAGTTACTACTCTCTGGACTTTATCCTGACTGGCAGTATATAAGTAAGATTACAGCTGCTTGTAATAGTCAGTCAGAATATCAACTTAGGTCTCTCTCTCCCCTCCTACTTGTCTGCTACAAGTCTGCTTACAGTCCAGACTTGTCCTGTCCCTGTCTGACCCCTATCTGTTTGTCTGCTCGAGCCCATAGTGGCCAAGTAGTGAATGGCGTGGGTAACCCACGGGTGACTTTAGGTGAACCCGTACCCTTACCTGCCCAACTCCTACCCATAACTGCGGGTCACGGGTTTGATGGGTATTCATGTGGGTTTTGTTGGTATCCGCGGGTATAGAAACCCGTGCAGGTTGAGTCTATGGGTATGCCAGATCAGCCAAGAAATACCTGGGATTCACAAGAAATCTGACAAAGTTCTGATGTCCTAAACACTACTGATTGCATCCCAACCATCCTCGAGGTCATCCTCATCACCCTCAATCTCGTCCAGCTTTGTGATGCTCAAAATGTCACTGTCCTTAACAAAACTCTGTTGACTCCATTCACCAGGACACATGAGAGCTTGTGCTATTTCATGCTTCTTTTTTTTAGGCACTACTTGAAGCTCATCATCACATTGGGGAGGGCGGCGTTTATGAGAGCTGGGCACTCGGGTGGGATGGGCTGTGGGTTGTACAGGTTGTACTTTTTTGGGGGGCATTTTGATGAGGAAAAAATGAAGTTCGAACCAGTTGTATCTGCTACGACTCAGAATGGTACACATACTTGGTTCTTGTTGACACCTGGCGCACCATTGTGCACTTGGTCGGGACTTCTTATAGTACTAAATTAGGAAATATACCTGCCAGTACCCACAATATGGGTACGGGTTTGTGTCAAGGGGTCAACTTCCAACCTGTACCTGTACCCGCCATACCTGCATTGCTTACCCACCAGGTACAGTGAACCCATGCCTATCACTATGGCCAAGTGAGGCCATTGACAGTACCAGAGGGGCGCAACACACAAGTTGAAGCCAAGGCCTCATCTACCCTTGGTCCATGAACATCTGACTCTGTCTGCTCGTGGTCTGCCCTTATGCCAGAGTTAGTCCTTAACACCCATGTCCAGAGTTAGTTCTTAACAAGTAGATGGTATGATAAACCCAACCAGCTTGAAGAGGTTGGGTGTTGTTTCTGGGAGTTTCTGGGACCTCAGAAAGGTTGAGGGGTGTGAATTTGTGCTTACAATGGCTCATAGTACTACAAACAACCAACTACTGAGGGAGATAGTGGTGGTTGCTGGAAAAGGAAGGTGGACTATGCATGCTTGCACCACCTTTAATGATAGCACTTCCTATCTTTTGAACCTTCCCTTGAGCACACCAAAGAACCACCACAAACATATCTCCATAATGTAATCCTTGAATTCTACACATTCACCTTCTGCGAACCTCCTCCACTTTAACAAAATAAATAATTCCCAAAGTGTGAGACATCACCAGTCAACCTTTTGCAGACTGCAATGGGTCACCAAGCAAGGTTTTTGGAAGTGAAGACAACATGCCTAGTAATATACATTTTTGATATTATCTGGCCGTCCTGGCAGCTGCAGCAATACCCATGAAAATGAAGATGGAGGCGCACTGTTATAACGAACCCCTATTTTTCAGCCATGTTCAGGGTATGGTGCGGACATACATTTGGCTAACAAGAACACCTAATCAACACCTCACTGGGCGCAAGGATCGAACCAACAGACTCGTAAGATATTCATTAAGCCGTCGCGACGACATAAAAACGGATAACATTAAAGTAAGTGTCTATACGGGACAGGCGAAACAAGGACTCATGACTTGTCCTTGAATATTTTTTGGATGGCAGCAGTGGAATACGACTTGGGCCGCTCGAGAGCTGAATAAAATCATTAGCTAGTGAGAAGACATTGAGAGTGAGAGAAGCTTACGAGCGCCGAGGGCACGATCCCAAATGAGCTGAGCAGCAACGCCAAAGGCGCGGGAGACACCAAAGAGGACAGTATAGTACTGCATCTGAGTGAGGCCGTAGTGGGTGAGCAAAACACCAGAGTGAGCATCCACGTTAGGCCAGGGGTTTTTGGCCTTGCCAGCCTAAAAAAGAGTGAATACAGAACCGGACTTGCACCATGACACCATGACATTGCATACCTCTAGGAGGATGTCAGGGACAAGGTTGTAAATCTGACCAACGAGCTTGAACATCTTGTCCTCGGGAAGGTGCTTGAGGGCAAACTCGCGTTGGGCAGTGTAACGAGGGTCAGTCTTCCGCAAAACTGCGTGGCCGTAACCGGGGACAACCTGGCCACCCTTGAGAGTGGACCAAATGTATTCCTTGAGAGCATCGTCTGTGGGCTCTTCACCAATTTTGGACTGTAACTTGCGAAGCCAGACAAGGACTTCCTGATTGGCAAGTCCATGAAGAGGACCGGCGAGACCGTTAAGAGCAGCGCTGTAGGCAAGGAAAGGATCCGAGAGGGCTGATCCAACTAGCTTGCCGGTGTGAGCAGAGACGTTGCCACCCTCATGATCACTGTGGACGAGCTATTAGCGGACCTTGGCGAGTATCAGTCGTAAGGATGGATATACCTGTGGATAGTTATGTAGAGGCGGAGGAGCTCAACGAAGGCAGGGTTTTCACCAAAGCCCAGGAGGTTAGCGAGGTTCCAAGAATAGTCCTTGGTCGCGTCAATAGGGGGGAGCTTTCCGCCACCGTATACGTTGCGATAGATACGCCCAGCGATGCTGGGGAGCTTAGCAATAAGGTCCATGGCGTCCTCGAAGGTGGGTCCCCAGTACTCCTTCTTGGAAATGCCCTCTTGATACGCCTTGGCAAAGGCCGAGTTATGGTTGAGCTAATGAAGGGTCAACGTGTGCTATGGAGGGAGATATTCCGGAGACTGACAGCAGTGACAGCCAAGCTAAACTGGCTCATGGGGTGGAGGGTGGGAGGGCATCGATCAAGGATCTCTTCAACAAATTCGGGGATGGCAGCACGAGCTGCCCAGTCCTTGGAGAGCTCGTTAACCTGCTCCTGGGTGGGTATTTCACCAGTGACCAAGAGCCAGAAGAGACCCTCGGGAAGGGGCTCTTCACCGCCAGGGGCCTTGGGAAGCTCCTTTTGGATGTCGGGAATGGTCTTGCCACGGAAACGGATACCCTCCTCTGTGAACGGGAAATGGCATGACAAATTCAGTTCAAGGCATCGAGGGATTGGTCAGATGACGCACCGGCATCCAAAACGGAACCATCCCAGATCAGGGCAGGGAGACCACGCATTCCACTACACGGCTGACGTCAGAAGTTGAGTAACTAAATCAAGGACAACCACTTGCCCATAGAGCTGGTCAACAAGAACGGGACCAAAGGATTTTTTGCCATGTTCTGCGCGGGTAGCTTTGACCTAGTAACAAAGTTGTATAGGGGTAGCAAGAGAGGGGGTGGGGCGACGTACGTTCTCAATCTCTGCCGGAATGAGTTCGGCAAGACGCTCCTTGAGGGTAGCCGGACGAGCTGTCGAGGAGAAACGGAGGCCAGCAGCACGGAGTACGGAGGGGCGGGACTAGAAAAGGTCAAGGGGTGAAGTGGGGAAGGGAGGAGAGACGTACATTGTTGAGAACAACACGGGCCAAAGACATGGTAGAGAGAGGAAGAGATGTGGCGGGCTTGGTATTTTTTACAATCCTGTCCCTTTTCAAGTCGGTGGGCACCGGAAAACGTCATCACGTGACAGGGGAACTGGAGGGATTGCCGGAGCTGAGATGGCATCACATTCCACTCGAGTCCGGGGTGGACCAAAAACGAAAAGAAAAGTTGGGAAGCGAGGGGAACCGAACAAATCAGCGTCTGATTTGGTGAGATAACACACCCACTACCTCGGCCAATTCCCCGGCTAGAGTATGGGTGGTCTACCGATATGCACTTAGCCTGGTGGAGATCAAGTTTCAAGCAGTTAGTCTAAACGTGTATTCCAATTTTGAATACAACAATGCACGGAAGGGGCTGCTTTTTTCCAAGCTCTAAGCGTCAAATATTCTGCGGAATTTTGTTGTGGATATTCGGGCTCGTAGTGGGCTGATTTGGCCCAAGTTCGCCTTCCGCCTAAACTGCATCAGATCGCACCGGGACTGATCCCTCCGTGCATGCATATATCTAAAGCCAACCCAAAATACTTGTTTCCTGACTCATATTCCTCTCATTGGGCTCAGTGGTATCAATATACCTATTGGAAAATGATGCCTGAAACCTGGCCGCTCAGCAGTAGTACACTTTTTTATAGTTTATAATAACTCGAACTATCAACTAGCAGTTATATGAAGGGGTAATGTGGGGATCCATGATATTCAACTTACACATGCGATTCGGAGGTTGGTGGAGGAAGCGGCGGTTCAGCATCAAGCTTACCGAATGCCGGAGCAAACAGCGGGCACGATCCCGTTCTCAGCCCTCATATCTCCTGCACTTGTTCGGATCCCTTCGCTTCCGCACTTTTCTTTTCGATTCTGGTATATACTCACCCGAGTCCGCGGGCGATATGTCTCTTCTGCCGCAGGTATGTTGTATTTCTCAATAACATATCTTCTCGCTGTCCATTCTGTAGAAAAAACATTACAGGCAACGGGCGCATGCCAATCCCTTTTCTGACCACTCCCTCGACTACCCGCCAGCTCCAGAGCTCATCGACTGGATTGCTCATTATCCATCAGCCCCATCCGCAGACCCTGCACCTCAGTGGGCTGACATCGGGTGCGGCTTTGGCGGTCTCCTCGTCAATCTTGCGCCACATTATCCCGACATCCGCATCCTCGGCCTTGAGATCCGCGTCCAGGTAACCCAGTATGTCAGCGACCGCATTGCTGCCCTCCGTGTCGCCCATGCAACCCAGGACCCGACTCAGGATGGCTTCAACCCTGCGGCCCATTACAACAACATCTCCGTTATCCGTGCCAATGCCATGAAATTTCTCCCCAATTTTTTCAAGAAGCACTCCCTCTCTGCCCTCTTCTTCCTCTTCCCTGATCCCCATTTCAAGTCCCGGAAGCACAAGGCACGCATCATCTCCCCAACCCTTCTCGCAGAATACGCCTACGTCCTCCGTCCTGGCGGCGTCGTCTACACCATTACAGACGTCAAAGATCTCCATGACTGGATGAAAACTCATCTCACAAACTTCCCCCTCTTCAAGCCGGTTGATGAGGAGACCCTTCGCGCAGAGGGCCATGGCCCTGTCCTCGACGCTGTCTACAACAGTACCGAGGAAGGCAAAAAGGTGGAGCGCAACAAAGGCGACAAATGGCTTGCATGCTTCCGTCGCATCGAGCAGCCGTCCCGATGACCCTTCACTATTCGCTCGTGCGATCTAAGATACATTTTCTATAGCTCATTCATTTGTTCATCTCCGTCCCCCTCCACACCGCTTCTCTGGCCCCCCATGGCATTGATCAATGCACTTGCCCGCCCCATCACTGCACTCTTCATCTCTCTGTGCAATGCCTTCCCTGCCTCTCCCGCCAACCTCAAAATTTCCTCGAACCGGTCCACGTGTAACCGCGTCTCCATTGTCACCAATGCCACCTGTCCCGTTTTCGGCATCATTGCCACCGTTACGTGCGGCACATCATTCTCCTCTAAAGTCGTAAGATCCAACAGTGGCGACGTCGAATGCACTCCTCCCGTAACCGCACAAACAAAATCCAACATCGGAATCCCGGCATTCATCAATGCCAATGTTGTTCCATTAATACACGCCTGTAGCAGCCCACCATCTTGTTGTAGAACAGTAATATACACGTCGATTTGTGATCGAGGGTACAGTGTAGTTTGGACGACGGGCTCGAACGTCGATTTGATTGTCGATCCTATTTCGAGTATTCGCCTGCGCTGCGGTCTTATTTCAAACCCGGATCAGCTAAGGAACAGAAAACTCACTTGTCCCCACGCGACCTTTTTCGCCACTCACCCGTACTAAACGGCGCAATGTTCACTTCCACATTGATATTTGCGCGGTCGTGTATCATCTGTGACCGCATTTTCGCCTCACGAGGCCCAAACACCGAGACAAGAACCTGCGTAAGCCCATGGGTGATGACGGCCGAACCGTCGGCCTGTCCCTGCTGTGCTAAGTTGATAGTCACGTCTCGCAACTCAAACTGACGTCTACCATCCGAGCGGTATCCACCTTCGTTTAGGATTTCGACGCGTGACCCCTGCAATCAACAACAACGTTGAGGAGAAGGTCGGAAACGGAAGGCAAGCAGAGAGACAAACCATGATGTGGTTGGATACAAAGGGTTAATCAGTTTGATGATTTGTAAATTCAACTGTAGCGATTTCGTGACCAACTACTATCCACTTCTATTTCCGTCACCCACCTCATATTCCGTCCTATCCACCTCATATTCCGATGATCTTCCTTACATAAGCCAGTAGGCAACAGGTCGTATATAAAGGCTCGGTGAGACATTGTCGTAACTTAGATTCGAGAATACTACGAGACTTACACCTGTCAGCTCTCGTTCCTTGAGTCTACCGTGTGTCGCGACGAGCTAGTCTTCTCGCGCCACATATTTTTGACAGTACCAAGTACTCGCTTCGCCCTAACAAGGCAACCTACTCTCTCACTTAACTCTCTCGTCGACATCGTTGCGATACTAGGGCAACCCCGGTCTGATCAACCAGGATCCCAATCGTCCACGCTCGTCGACAACCTCAACCTCAAAACTTTTACATTCAAAAACCATTAACTGTCCTCGGGTATGGCCAGCTCCGGGTATAGTTTGCGTGGTCGCGTTGTACCGACCAAGACCCCTGATAACAAAGGGAAAGGAGGCAAGTCCTCGACTACTATTGGTAAAGCTAACAAAAGTATCAAGAACCATACTGCTGTTGGAGCAACCCCCTCGTTGGCGGCTGACAATGTTAGCGGCACTGAGATGCCACAGATTGTAGTCAACCCAGTAGATGGCGAGGACGTACGTCCTTTGCCAATGAGTCCGGCAGTGCCGGGCTCATGGGAGAGCACTTCGGCTGCTCTTCGTAGTTCTCAACATCTGGACGCAGATGTTCGTAGTCATGATGAATCTAGTGCACAGAATATAACCAACAATTTGTCCTCTACTGAAGAACCAGAGTCTGTTGGACCAGCATATGAGCTCCCTGGTGAACCTGGTGTCTTCGCAATGGACACCCTTGATGAGTCAAATATTGGTTTGTCTCGCGAACAGCTTGAGACGGTCAACCAAGCAGCTGCATCTCTCTCTACGGAAGAGAGGGAGAAAATAGAACGAAGGAACATGAATGTGGGCACGGATGCCCCTAGTGGCTCAAAAGACAAGGGTAAAGGCATTGATCCTCACAACTGGGGATCAGCTGATATTCCAGAAGAAGAATTGGATACTGAGACTCAACAAGCTTTACTCGAAAATGCTAAGGGTAAAGAAGAGAGACCTAAGACTAAGAGTAAGAAGAAAAAGTCTCGGTCTCGGAGCAAGGACAGGAAGCGTCGTCATAAGTCTAAGAAGTCTAAAGAGACCAAAACAGCCAAATCTCCTGTCAATGAAATGACCTCTGATGAGGAAGTCAGAGTACCTGGTGTATCCAACCGTATACGACGCATGTGGGAAGCCAGCAAAGGCAAACCGGCACCTCGGACTGATGCCCATCAGCAGACAGATGAAAATCTCCGAGCTTCTCAGCAAATAGATCCGAAAAGCTATCTCGGTCGTGCCTTTGCCAACATACAAGCTAAATCTACACCACGAGAACAAACTGGAGATAAAGACAAAGAGAGAAAGAAGAGTTCCAAAGGCAAGAGAAAGAGGGCATCAAAAAAACATCACTCCAAGAAACCTCATAAGAGTCATAAGCAACGAAAGGAATTAACTTCCAGCAGTTCAGATGATGATGAATCAACATCCGAAGACCCTGAAGGAACCCCAGACTCAGATCCAGACTCGGATCCCTCATCCAGCAGCTCTCATGGGTCTGATGGTTCGGACAATGGGTCTGATGATGATGATTCATGTAGTACCTCCTCTGAAGAGACGGATGACTCCAAGAGCACTCAATCGGGCTCTGACTCCCATCCCTCTGTACACCAGGAATCACAATCTCGTAAAGTCCAAAAAGAAGTCAAATTCAGTAAATCCCTTTTAAAGCCAATTCCTCCCGAGAAATATGATGGGTCTGCAAATCCTCAGATGTTCTTCAGATTTACTAATCAGGCTATGGATTATGTGAATGATGGTCGGGCACCCCCTGAGCGACAAGTGTCAATCATATCACACTTCCTTACTGATAAGGCCTTCGATTTCTATGCTCGAGAAGTTTCACTTGACCCCACAAGATGGGATGTCAACGAATTTTTTGAGGCTCTTTTCGACTATTGTTTCCCTCCTGACTTTCGATCCCAACAACGTCACAAATTAGCTTGTTTCTGACAAGGGACCCTATCTGTGAGAGAATATACTTTACAACTCAACGAGTTCTTCTCATTGTTGGGTTACAATGAGTCACACAATGGAATTGAGATGGTGTCTAAATTTTGGTATGGACTAAATCATGATATCCAACAGCAATTGTGGCTCGAATGACTCAATCCTGAATGTTCATCATATGTGAAAGTGCGCCGCGCAGCTGAGACAATCGAAATGTCCCACTTAGTGAGCAAGAGGTTTAATTCCCAACCCGGAAATGCCGAGAAAGACTACAACTCCTCAAAGTCACATCGGCAGAAAGGGAGGGATAAATCTAACCGGCGCCATGAGAGAGATCATAAGGAGAAGGGTAAAAGTCACCGAAAACACAGCCCAATTAGGAAAAAGTCGAATAATACTTCAGGCTTCAACTCAAATGAATATCGTCGAAATAATGGTAGCTCTGAGTTCAATAGGAGAAGGTCAGATCATAAAAGGCCCTTCCGAAAAACACCTAGCCTATCTAAGGAAGAGATGGAGAGGCTGCGTGCTGAAAACAGATGTTTTGACTGCAAAGAGGTCGGACACTCATACCGACAATGTCCAAGACGACACCAGGTATCATCCTCATCAGGCAGTAAACCCCCTGGAATGAAAAGCCTTAATCAGATCGAGATGTCGGCTATACATGAAGCTGAAGAGCTCCGTGCTTTGGCTGAGACAACCGAATGCTCAAATGTAATAGAATTGGGCATGCTGGGTTTCGGAATGATAGGAATGGATGATTTTGATGATAGCAACTCTACAATTGATGATGCGAGTGAAGCGAGTTATGCTACCTGCCGTGATAGCTTCCTAAATAATGAGGAAGAGGTTGATTCTCTATCCATCCCTGACTTAGTACCTGAGTCCGTCTCAGAAGATGGCACAGTCCACCTGGAACGTGATGAAGAATGGTCACCCCTTGATGATATTATTGATAAACCTCCAAACTCACCTTCAGAAAAGGTATTAGAGTGGTTTGAACGTAATAGCGATGGAGAGTATAAACCGAATAAAGTCTTTGCTGATGTGAAAACCAATAAGGCTAATATACACCTGTACCAGAAAGACGACATGATGGCTAAGATTAAAATATTGGAGATCCGAAGAGAAATGGAGGGAACACACCATATTGGAGATCCATATTTTTCGTGGCTAAAGAAGATTGTAAGTGGCATACTACCCCCTAGCTGGAACCTTGAAGTCCGTCTGCACCGCAACTCCAAAAAATATTACTACATACACGGTGATATCCACCTTGCTCAACCAATCAAATTGAGCAAGTACCTGACACATCGCTGGAAAGCAGCCGAGATTGCACGATACATTGCCCGAAAAGTCTATCATGCTACTCATCAGAGCCTACCAAGGAATTTGCTCTGGACAATCATGGATTGGGCCCAGTATATGGATGGAAATGACCCTGTCTTACTCCGTGCTGCAGAAATGCTTAATGAGGCACAACGTCATGAGATTGTGGAGTACGCAGATGATTACCTAGTAATTGAGCAACCTGATCGCTACTCTGTTCGTGCTCATGAGTCTGGAGTATTGATCATGGACCACCGACTCAAAATGAGCTTTACGATCAGATGTGGGCAATTAATGAACCAACAGTTCAATCTAGTCAAATGGGTTGAAAAGCAGCAACGACGTAGCCAGGAGACTAACTCACCACTCGAGGAGGATGATATTTGGGGAACCTTCTGGGATAGTGATCAGAATACTGAACTCGAAGAAGTAAATGAGGAAAACATCCTCAAGAGACTACATCTAAACCCCATATACCTTGAGGTTTTCGGACAACAAGTCCCTATGGGGACATATCCTGCCATACAACGGAATACATCTAAGGCTAAAGACCTATCCCGACCTGTACCGAAACCCATTATCGTAGTTGTAAAAATCAATGGACACCCTGCTCGTGCCCTCATAGACTCAGGGTCCCTGGGGGACTTTATCTCGAGCAATCTAGCTCAACAACTCAATGTTGCAAAGGTACAGTTAGAGAGTCCAGTACAGGTTCAAATGGCGGTACAAGGTTCTACTACAAAAGTAAACTATGGTGCGAATGTCAACCTCGAGTATCAATCTATAAACGAGGAACGTTACTTTGATGTGATGAACCTCTCGAACTACGATTTGATACTCGGGACACCGTTTCTGTATCAGCATCGAGTCAGTATGTGTATAGACCCACCGGCCATTGTGGTTGGGAGCGATAAAGCCTTACCATTAAAGGGAGACAGGGTATCAACCTTGTCTTCACGGGCCATGTCCATGTACGAGGACAAGCTGTCCGAAATTCGAGGCCAGCTCCTGGAGTATGCACAGAAAGTCTGTAAGAACGGGTTAGACACTCCACTCCCTCCGCTTCGGGAAATTAACCATGAGATACCTTTGATCGACCCTCATAAAAAGTACCATTGGCGCCCCTCGCGCTGTCCTGACCCATTGCTCAATGAATGGGTTAAGAAAAAGGAGGCGTACGTGGCCTCAGGACGCTGGCTCCCTAAGCCAGTAACCAACGCAATGCCAATGTTACTAATCCCAAAACCACGCAAAGCTAACGAAGCCTTGCGGCTGCGCACAGTGTGTGATTTGCGGGAACGAAATTCCAACACCCGTAAATTGTCTTCACCACTGCCTGATATCGAAGGCATATTGCGTCGTGTTGCATCATCTAAATACAGGTCGACAATTGATCTTGCTGATGCTTATGAGCAAGTCCGCGTGGTCCCTGAACACGTCGATCGCACTGCGATGAATACACCTAGTGGGACAATGGTTAGTCTGGTTATGCAGCAGGGGGACTGCAATGCCTCTGCTACATTCCAGATGATCATGACAAGAATTTTCGCACCTTACCTCGGTGACTTTATGGACGTCTACCTTGACGATATCATAATATATAGCAAGAGTCTTGAGGAACACGTCCGTCACGTCAGACTGATCCTCGATATCCTTGAGCGGGAGAAGTTTTACATTAGTGAAAAGAAACTTCACCTACTACAGAAGGAACTTCACTTACTGGGACGTATTGTCGGGGACAACGGAATTCGGATGGACGGTGACAAAGTCGATGCTTTATACAAGTGGAAGGTCCCCACGAATCGTGATCTCTTGCGGGGATTCCTTGGATCTGCTGGTTATCTTGCCGACGACATAGACAGAATCAGGATCCCTATGGGAATCCTTTCTGAGCTCACTGGCGATACCGTTCCTTTTCGCTGGGAGTATACTCACCAGCGTGCATTCGAGGACATAAAAAATGCAGCGCTGGCACACAAGGATCACCACCGTCGTCCATTGACATATGGACCCAATGCTCCTCCTATCAACGTAGTAACGGACGGATGTGTAACGGGAATTGCGGGCGTCGTCAGTCAAGGGGATAACTGGCGTGAAGCGGAAGTAGCAGCATTCTACTCTGCGAAGCTGAACCCTGCTCAGCAGAACTACCCTGTACACAAGATAGAAATGTTAGCAGGTGTGGAGACCATGCTGAGGCACCATGACATACTTCAAGGTGCAAAGTTCTGGTGGTACACTGACCACAAGGGACTAGTCACTCTCCTTAAACAGAAAGACCTCTCCGGACGTCAAGCGCGGTGGCTCGAGAAGCTGTCACAGTTCGACTTTGAGGTCATATACGTGCCTGGGTCGGAGAACATTCTGTCGGATGCTCTGTCGCGTTTGTACTCCAATGATCAGCCTGGAACCGTGCGCGCGCGAAGTGAATACACCTACCACGATGTAATTGACAATGATTACATGCCGACCCATGCAGTCACGATGCCCGTGCACGTTGGAATGGAGGGCGAGGCCACTTTGATGGCAGTGACCCGTGGACAGACCAGACGTTGTGGTGTTGGTACCACTACAACGAAAGCGACACTGGAAGGGAATGAAGATACCGCTCTACCTAGAGAACGGCAGGAGGGCAGGAGCACCAGCACACCTATAAAAGCATGCAAATCAGCCAAGTCTGTAGATGCACTTAAAGCCAAATTAAATCCCACCAAGATGAAGCAGCACTTGCATATGACCACTAATACTGAGGATAGACAGAATGTCATCAACAAAGCCCCAGAGAGTTTGAACAAAAAGCTCACCATACGCATACCGGCTAGAAAACCTACGGCAAGCAAAGGTGTGGAACGACCAACAACCGGCACACAGACACCCTCCGTGTCCAACAAGTCAGGTGACAGCACTAATCTTAGCACACCTCGTTCAACAAATGAGGCAGTACGCGTCGACTCGCAACCGCACTCCCTAATCGACCTTCTTAGACAAGGGAGTTCTGGGATTGATGTACCTAACCTCATCCGACATCACTACATCGACGATCCACTTTTCCGTAACGTAATTGAGCGACCAAGTGAGCACAAGAATTTCCGAACCGACGGCGGTCTTCTATTCATCAGGATACAAGGTTCCGACCTCTTGTGCATTCCAAACATACAAGTGGAGAACTGCAATATCCGCAAGATAGTCATCTCCGAGGCCCATAGCCTCCTCACCCACTTAGGATCCAAGAAGACTCTTGATTATCTTCGAGATCAAGTATGGTGGAAGACTATGTCTAAAGATGTCACTTCCTTCTGTGATACTTGCATGACGTGCAAGTGAAGTAAGCCTAACAACCATCCTCCTTATGGCCTCTTAGAGCCACTAAAGGTGCCCACTGTGCCTTGGGAGAACATAGGCATTGACTTCGTAGGACCCTTACCAGAATCAAAGGATCGCGATGCTTCCTATGACTCAATTACTGTCATCATTGACCGCCTCACTGGAATGGTTCATCTAGTACCCAGTCGACAAAACTATAACACGCGACAAGTTGCTGAGCTCGTATTTCGTGAGGTATACCGATTACATGGACTACCGAAGTCTATAGTGAGTGATCGTGATACGTTGTTCACCAGCACCTTTTGGAAGCACTTAAACGAGCTTATAGGGGTGAAATTGCACATGTCTAGTGCTTATCACCCCGAGTCTGATGGTTCTACCGAGCGCGCTAATCGAACCATTGTACAGATGTTACGCCAATGTATAGCACCAGACCAGAAAAACTGGGTATCTAAACTACCCGCTATTGAGTTCGCAATCAACTCTGCGAGATCCGAAGTCACAGGGTATGCTCCATTTTTCCTGAACAATGGACGTATGCCTCGTTCTTTCATTTGGAACACTCCTTCACAGACTGAATTCCCTGGTGTTCGCACGTTTGCCCAGAACATGAAGAACGCTGTCATGCAGGCACATGATAGTATCTTGGCCCATCGAGTGAAAGAGATACGGACAGCTAATCGCAAGCGGCTCGCGTCTCCCTTCAAGGAAGGAGACTTTGTGTACCTATCAACCAAGAACATCACTTTCCCTCGTGGGCTCGCGCGGAAATTCGTTCCCAAATTCATTGGTCCCTATCCCATAATCCAGGATTTTGGGAATAACAGCTACAAAATCAAATTACCTAGGAATCTCAAGCGGCGTGGTGTACACGATGTTTTCCACGCATCTCTACTCCGTATACATGTAGCTAACGACGATCGACTCTTTCCAGGACGTCTCGACACTCAGGTCTGGGACTTCGAAGATTCGGATCAGGAGTGGGCAGTCGAGCGCATACGTGCTCACTCTGGCTCCAAGCGCCAGGCGTTATTTGAAATCGAGTGGAAATCCGGAGATATTACTTGGCTGCCATTTGAAAAAGTTGAGCATCTCGCAGCATTTGATCATTATTTGGAGACTCTTGGCATTGAGAATGTTGACCAGCTTACCACTAAGGGGTCGACTACTCCCACTCTCGACGAGCAGGTGCTCCTCGGGTCTCTCTCGTTTGTAATGGAGCCCGAGTCCTTGGAGGATATAAGGGATCAAGACTACCTCAATCCACCGCTCATCTCACCTCCTCCACCTCCAACTCTCACCTTTCTCATTGCCTTCTCAACCGGCTCTTTTGATCTCGCCATCCTCCTCATCAACATGTCCGACAACGCTGAATGGAGGATCCCTCCTGGAATTTACGAAGGATTGCGACTATTTCCCTTCATCCACGCTCGAAAACCCGCCGAATGGACAATCATGCACCCCACATTGAAAACCATCCACGCATTCTCCCCTGCCATGTTCCGACTTTACATCTTATTCGACATCGACGTTCGTAAGGGGAATTTTGTACGAGCTCCAGCTATCGGCTACCGCGATTTCGCCGAGATCTTCAACCTATATAAATCTGATTTCAAATTCGCATATCTCGACGCTTCTAAGGGTTGCTGGGTTGTACCACCTGGGTCAAAGAGCATCCACAGGAACATCCTGGATCTCTTTCCATTCTCCTTAGCTGCTCCGCCTGTCGACAACGCTTTCTTACGAGGCGTCGGGGTTATTGATGGAAAAGGGGCTATTTCTCAAGAGCAAATAGAAGGTATGACTCGCGCTTTATTACAAAATGCCATGAACAGCGCTGGAGTCAACAACACCTCTGCTCCGTCCTCTTCCGCCCCCTTGTCCTCTCGCACTTCACACTCAGAGAGTCGTCGTGGAGGAAATCCACAATTCTCACGCTCTCGTCATCAGCCCTATAACAAGAAGTCTTCTCGTCACTCCAATGCTAGGGACGAGGGACGAGCCATCATCCATGCTGACAACGACGATGACTCCGGTCCCGCCTCGACTGCTTTACCTGGTAGCCATGTGCCTAAGGGATTCATTCCCTCTGCCAATAAACCTAACCATCAGGTGTCATCATCTACCCAAGTTGAGACCACAGCTGCCTCCAAGAAAGCTCCCTCTTCTGTCTCTACCCTTTCCAACATTGCCAATCCGAGTTCCTTGTTCATGGCTTATATACAGGCTGATTTGACCCAAGTTTCTGGGTCTGAAGCTCACAAGAAGGAGCCATCAAAATTTGAAGGCGAGACTTATTACAAGGATGGGGATGGAGAAGAAGAAGCTAATGAAGGCAATGAATCTGTCCCAGTCGATGAAGATATTACCATGGAGAACCAGGGAGGAGAGACTGAAGCCCAGGATTAAAGGATCTTTCATTTTTTATCTCATCTCTTTCATTCTCAAATGCTCTGCTCTCTCTAATTTCTATCTGACTTAACCACTCCCGGGGAGTGCTTGGAGGGCATATGTAGCGATTTCGTGACCAACTACTATCCACTTCCATTTCCATCACCCATCTCATATTCTGTCCTATCCACCTCATATTCCTATGATCTCCCTTACATAAGCCAGTAGGCAACAGGTCGTATCTAAAGGCTCGGTGAGACTTTGTTGTAACTTGGATTCGAGAATACTACGAGACTTACACCTGTCAGCTCTCGTTCCTTGAGTCTACCGTGTGTCGCGACGAGCTAGTCTTCTCGCGCCACATCAACTAGTGCCTATATTTACCCTTTCATTCTTATCACCACCATGGCTGCAGTCCTCGAAAACCCAGCTTTGCCCAGGTCAATCCTTGATACAGACCTGTACAAAGTACGCTTACATCCTCCGTTGAATGCACGTACCTAAACCTGGACCTTCAGCTGACGATGCAACAAGCAGTACTGCATCACTTTCGAGATGTCCAGGCAACATATCGCTTCACAAACCGCAGCAAAAGCACGACCTTCTCACGCCAATGCATGGAGAAATTCCGGGCATCCGTATCTCGCTAGTATCCTCTCGTCTGAGTGATAAAACTAATACTCATGGATCCTTCGGTTAGTCTTCACGGATCTCGTCCTTACCCCTGAGGAGCGAAACTGGTTGGAGTCAAAATGCCCGTACTTTACTAAAGACTACCTCGATTACCTCTCCTCGTACCGTTTCAAGCCTGAACAAGTCTCCATAATATTTGTCCCAAGCTCTGAGGATGGACTCATGGGCCAGATCGAAATCGAAGCCCGTGGTCTCTGGGTCGAAACCATCCTCTGGGAGGTGCCTCTCATGGCTACTCTAAGCGAAACATACTTCCAAATCGACAATACCGACTGGAACTATGACGGCCAAGAAGGTGCATCATGCTAAACTCAACTCTGGTTCCCTTCTGACCAATCTCTAGAACTTGCATTTGACAAAGGCAAGGTGTTATTTGGGAGCGGTTGTGCCCTGAGTGAATTTGGCACCAGACGAAGAAGATCCTTTCACACCCACGATCTCGTCGTCCAGGCGCTCATCCGTGCATCAAGGGAGAACACCAATCCCCGTGGCCGCTTGAGTGGGACGAGTAATGTAAATCGCAGCACTTTCGTCCCTATCGCCGGCTCAAGCGTATCTCAAGGTCCATTTGGCGCATAGACTCGACCTCACCCCTATCGGTACAATCGCGCAGTGCGGCCACTCTCCGTTTCTGTCATGATGCATAGACTAATACAGCTCACCTAGTGAATGGTTCATGGGCGTACGTACCCAACCTCTTCTTGCCGTTAACTATATCAACGAATGTCGCAGATTGGAGCCCTGCGGGGATACGAGCATGTCAATGACACGGCGCTTCAGCTCTGGGAGGAAGCTTACCCGAACACTCCCGCATTGCTCACTGCACTTACAGATACTTTTTCTACCGTGGCCTTCTTCAAGGTATTGCCCACCTACACGCTATCCTGCCTATCTTCATGGACGCATTTAGGAAGTCACACAGAACCCGGAACGCGCTAAGAAATGGACTGGCCTCCGACAGGATTCTGGCGACCCCTTCGTGTTCGCACCCCGTGTCAGGGACACATACACCAAGCTGGGGATAGACTTCCGAGAAAAGTTGCTTGTCTATTCCGACGCTCTGAACGTCGAGAAAGCTCTGAAAATCAAACAACAATGCGATGAACTTGGATTTGAAAAAGGTCCGTTGCTTCTGTATCTATTATTCACTCAAAGTCTGAGGTGACTCAGTATCCTTCGGGATCGGAACATTTCTCACTAATGATTTCCTCACCCTTTCGAGTGGGCTCACGGAAAAGAGCAAGGCACTCAACATTGTCATGAAACTTGCCACCGTAAATGGCCAGCCCTGCGTCAAGATCAGCGACGACCTGACCAAGGCGAGTCCTGCGTTTCTATTGTGCGCCAGAGATTTAACAGCTCTGCCTCAGAATACAGGAGACAAAGAGGTTGTGGCGCATGTAAAGCGAGTATTTGACCTGGACGAGTAAAGCTACAAGCATAAGTAGTTTGTATGTCAATTGCAGTCACGTGATATCAACTGAGCAGACGAGCAAACACTGAATGCTAAATCATTAATTTACCTCAAGCCATGGCAGACGCACGCGCCCTCCTACGCGCCAAACGCCAAGAAGCCCGTATCTCTCATCCTCTCGCATCTTACAACTCCGCAGGCCAGCTCAGATGTATCATCTGTGGTATCCTCGTCAAATTCGCCTCTGCGTGGGAAGGTCATCTGGGCAGTAAAGCACACCGAACGAACGTGGCGCGGGTTAAGGAAGAAGAACGATTACGGGAAGAAACGCGAGCGAAGGAGGAAGCAGCGGAGGAGGAACAGCGTAGAAAGGCCGCCATGGAAGAAGAAGAGCAGGCGCAAGTGTCAGGCAACAAACGCAAAGCAGGTGATAACGATGACGAAGACTCGGACTCCATGTCGGCATCAAAAAAGCAAAGGCTGGATACCCAAGGTGGCTTTCCTGCTGATTTCTTCTCGGATCCCACACGGGCACCAGTGCTTGCAGGCGATTCAGATGATGAGAACGAAGAGGAGGCTCAGGAACCTGTGGTGCCTACTCAACCACGGTCTACGATAGATCTGGAATACGAACGGTTCCAGAAGGAACTCCTCGAAGCACCAGACTTCCGAGAAACGTATGAACGAGCTACGGTGGTTGCTGAGCCTGTGCTTGCATCGGAAGTACCTGAAGGTTTTCCTTCTCCTACAGACGGCGCAGGGGCACCAGTGGAAGAAAAGCCTGAATTGACAGAGGAGGAGAAAAGACAGCAGAAGGATGTTGAGGAGAAGGAGCTCATAATGGATCGACTGCTGGAAGAGGAACGGGCTCAGGAAGAGGCGGATATGAAGGTGCAGATGATGAAGAATAGATTGGAGGCATTTAAAAAACAGAGGGAAGCGGCGCGTGCGGCCAAAGCAGCGAAGAAAGTATCATGGTAAGTCATTCTCTCGGACTAAGCTACTAGAGGGGGTTATACATAAATTATGCCTAGATGTTATGCTTCGACTGGTTTGGCCTCCTTCACTTGCTCCGACAGACCAATCCATTTCAACCAGTCCATCCCTTGTTTATGGAACATCATGAGACCCAACGTGACAGGGAGATACCACAGACTGTGTTGGAATACAACCCTTGCCCGCTTTTCACCGCCATGTCGCCACCATTTCCATGCGGCTCTGAGGCAGATAAGATTAGGGGGAAGAGTGGTGAGAGCAAAGGCCCAGCTAGTGAGGCCAGACAGTGGGACAAGGATGGAACAAATTGGGACAAGGAGGGCGGCATGTCGGAGAGAGACGAGTGCGTTTTTGGCAGGGTCGAGGATAGATAGCATGCGATATCCAGCTTGTGCATACGAACCGCGGACAATATAAGAGAGTGAATTGAAATGAGGGAATTGCCAGCTGAATAGCAGCATGAAAAACGCAATAGGCGCGAGAGGGTTGTCGATCATGGAAAGGTCTAGGGTTGGTAGGCCTGATGAAAAGAAGTTGGGGAGGAAGAGATGCGGGGGATAATCTATGCTGGGCCATAGTTTGCCTCCACAGGCGGTCCAGCCCATAAGTGGAGGGACAGCGCCAACGACGGCACCGACCCAGGTATTCCATATTGAATGACGCTTCATCCATGTGTATGCGCCAGCATAGAGGGCGATGTTTGCGGCGCCAAGAATGGCAGTGGTGGGATTGACCATTGTCCAGAGTAGAGCGGGACCAGCTATGCCTGTGGCCACCGCAAAGCCCGTAGCATGTGTAGGAGAAATGGCCCTGCGACAGAGGGGACGATTCCGTGTCCTCGCCATCTGGGCATCAAAAGGGACTTCTTGAAGCTGGTTGAGTGAGTTGGCTGAGGCGGAGCAGAGGGCCGTGCCAACGGCAGTGGAGAGCAGTGTGGGCACTGTGGTAGGTAAGGGCGACAATGCGACACCAGACATTGCGGTAAGAACGTTGAGGACGGTGAGACGAGACTTGGAAAGCTCGAGGTAGACATTGACGAGGCGACGGGGTGTCAGAATGTCAACCTTTTTATACGCAGAAATTGGGAGAGAAATGTTGGGACTATTGAGGAGTTTTCTGTCGAGCCATTGCGTGTTGTGGAAGAAGAAGGAAGAAAAAACGGCGGTCGTTCTGCGCGGGGCAGCAGCTCTGGCAATGGCGAGCATGGATGGAGGAAATGCTGGGTGTTATTTATTTATTTATTTATTTACGGGGATAAGGGGGAAGGTTCCCACGGGGTAGTTTACTCTGGCGGTGTGCCAACAGCCATTCTCTACAATGCCCGGCACTCATCTCCTGCCCCCAAATCTCCTCAAGCTCTTTGCTCCCCGCCCACCCCTCCCTTACTCTCGCCCCGTCGACAGGGACATTGACCGGGTTCGCAAAAAGGATGTAGACGGCGTTGGACCAATCCTGGCCAGGCTCAAGGAGGAAACCACAAACAACCTCTTCAATGCCGCAAATTCAGACTCAATGGACACCATGGAGGAGGGCGAGGAGCCTGTCTTCACTCATGCAGAGGAAGTCAAGCGCCAGATACGCAGAGAGCAGCGCAAGGCCAGGAAGGAGGAAGAGTTCAAGAAAGCCAAGGAGAACTGTTTGTCCAGCCCCCATCCCGTACATCAACTATGACTCATCCCTTCTACAGACAAGCCTGCAGATGATCCAGAAGCCGTTGGAGATCCATATAAAACACTCTTTATTTCTCGACTGGTGCGTCCCCTCATCGTTCTGTTCATGCCTTCTTTTGACCTTTATCCAACAGCATAAAAGTGCCACTGAAACAGACCTCCGACGCGAATTTGAAGGATACGGAACCATTGAACGTGTTAGGATAGTCCGCGACAAAAAAGGGCGGAGTAGAGGTTACGCTTTTATCGTTTATGAACGCGAACGTGACATGAAGGGTATTCTTCCCTGTTTTTTTTTTCTTTTCTTTTTCTTCTTCTGACTAATGCTCACTTTTCAGCTGCTTATAAAGAATCCGATGGTCTCCATATCATGGGCAAACGAATTCTCGTCGACGTCGAACGAGGTCGTACTGTGAGAGGATGGAAGCCCAGACGACTTGGTGGTGGCCTCGGCGGCAGGCCCAAAAAAGTGGAACCCGCTCCCCTTCCTCCTCGTGGGGGTGGCGGTGGTTTCCGCGGCGGCTTTGGTGGCCGCAGTGGTGGCTTCGGAGACAGGGGTGGTTTCAGAGGTCGCGGAGGCTATGGAGGTGGACGCGGTGGAGGCTTTGGCGGCGGCGACCGCGGTTATGGGGATCGCGGAGGCGGAGGATTCGGCGGTGACCGTGGTGGAGGCATGAGAGGCGGCTATGGTGGTGGCGGCGGCGGCGGCGATTTCAGAGGCGGAGGTTTCAGAGGACGTGACGACTTTGGAGGTGGTGGTGGTGGCTTCAGGTACTATTTCCACTTCAGTTTCCTGTGGCTCATTGTGCTAACACGTTCTAGGGGCGGGCGTGGTGGTGGGATTGGATATCATGGCGGAGGCTTTAACGACAACCCGAACGGATACGGGCCACCGAGTGGTCCAGGAGGTATGTCTAGTGGTGGCGGAGGCGGTTACGGAGGTGGTGGTTATCGCTCAGACCTCAAGCGGGAAGGCCAAGGAGGGTATGATGATAGAGAATCTAAACGACCCAGGTATTAGCTTGCCATTTGGCGACAGAGGTATCCTTTTCTTCTTGCTGTCCCCAAGCTTTGACAGGGCGTCCAGTGATGTCTTCGACCTCTTCTCGTGGACAATTGGTTTTGTGCAAGTATGCGCTTCCTTATTTTTGTGTTTGATTTTATGCTCCTGTTGTGTGCGTAAGTATATCCTACACTCTGGGGGGGTCACCCTTGGGTACCTAGGTCTTGCATCGAGTGAGTAAGTATACCTTGGTAAACACAATTTTCGAAGTCACTAGCTTTACAAGTGAGTTTATGGAATGTACTCGAGGCAGAAATGTTCTTCCGGTTTCACATCGGTCCAACTACTTATTTAGGCTGGACGATGCTGATATTCAACAGACACCTGACCAACCTCCCCAGGGCGGCGGTGGAAATTTTACTCCAGTGCCGAATCGATGCCCTATACATCTCCCTTGGATGTACTATATGTTCGACATTCAAGAAGCAGTATATCCGTTGAGGGTGCTGCCGATAAATGCCCATCGCGAGTGCTTGTTTGTAGATGACGCAAACATACAAAATTTGACATTTGAGAATGTACGTAAACGGAACCATGAATAGCAAGTATGAAGTTAGAAACTAGACATTGAACAGCCTTTCAGTTGAATAGATGTTCACGTGTTGGAGGTATTGGAAATACAGGCCAGGGGAGTGCTTCCAGGTAAGGTTAGCTTGTTAGATCACCTTGGACACTGCATATCCCTGACTTTGGCCTTGCTTTGCCGCTACCACTGCTCCATCAATGCTCCATATGGCTTTCCATTAACACCACTCTGTTTCGTATAAGCAGGCATAAGTTCGTCTTGTGCTGTACACCTGGGCGGTACTGCCCAATCTGACCTCTCAGAAAACCCAGGAAATCCTACGCAACCTAGGGGAAAAGCCATACTCCGTTCAATGACCGTCGAGGTACCTGACCTCTGGTGATTCCTGCTGGTTCGGCTCCCTCATCATTTTTCAACAAGTTCGGGTGGCAACCCAGTCACTTCGGATCGCAAGTGCGACACGCCGAATGTCCGCCGCGGGGCACCTTCGCTGCAATCCCGAAACTTGCTTGTGCCTCATGCAATGGTCCTGCATGTTGTCTGGGCGGTCTATTCAACCACTGAGGTACTGGCTCTGCGTCTCGTGTTCGAAAACGAATAAGCAAACACTGGGGTGTTCACTTCATCATCTATCCGACGGCGTTCCTAGATTGGATCGTCATTGAACCCATCCACGACGTATTGAGGGTGAGACCCTTTCGGACGTCTCCATGTTTTTCGGGCCTCAGGCCTTCGAAACACTCCCCATCCATACTTCATGTCCGCCTTGGTTTTTCCGAGTGTCTCTTCCCTCTTTTGTTCCCCATCGCACCTGGTCACTCATTTACATGTGAGTCCAAACTTTCTTAATCTTCATGACTCAGCTAAGCAAGATTCACCTCTCCAGTGATGTCCAATTTGATGGATAACCCATATCCCGCGTCTTTGGCGCCAGCACTCGAACCATTACTACCCACTCGCAATTCCTCATCTCAAAGCCAGGCACATCCATCAGGAGCCCCAGAGCAAGGTGCCCCGAAGAAGAGACGGTCGCGCATCACGAAAGAGCAGCTTGCTCACCTTGAGTGCCTTTTCGCGATGGACTGTAGCCCCACAGCCGCCCGAAGACGGGAGATTAGCTCGCAGATGGCAGTTCCAGAGAGACAAATTCAAATTTGGTTCCAGAATCGGTGCGACGGGGTACCCACTTCACACTAGGCTTTGGGTATTGATATATTTCAGACGTGCTAAGGCTAGGAATAACGGTGAAGGGAACAAGGCTCGTCCGCGGGCCACCTCTCCTCTCGGACATCCTCCAGAACTTAGCCAAGCCATTCAGACGGAACTCGCCACCTTCATACAAGAGGATGACCGTGAGTGTTCGTCTGGTGCTGTGCTTACCCTCTTGCCTGATGCACCGTAGCAGCAATATTCATCATTCCGTGTACCAGTCTTACAATTGGTCGATGGAATCGAGTTAACTATGACAGCCACCAGGACCTCTTGGCTTGGGTATGCGAGAAGAAGAGATGTTTAACGTGGTTCGTGCGTTCCAAGGAATACGGCTTCAAAATGCAAGTGCCACTCGACTGTGTGGCAGAATTGGAGTTCACCAATGCGAACCCTGGCCAAGGCTTCCTTACCGTTGATCTTTCTCAACCTCCAGAATTCTTTCTGAGGGCTATCCAGCCGAAGGACGATGGCGTACCCTTTGGCTGGAGGTTATGCAACGACTGGACAGAAGACAAAGAAGCCAGCCGGATTATGCGCCACGTGCTTGGAGGGGCTGCACTACCCCTTGCATACATTGTTGATTATATCAAGAGCCATACAGCCACTACTCAGGCTACTCCAGCCCTCCCGCAACGCACCTCTTACCCTGCAAATAAATCCTGGCCATCTGTGCCTACCCCTTCAAGCCCGCCTTGCTATGCCCCTACTGAATGCCAGTCGATGTCTCTTGGATGGGACTCAACGTTGCCTACCCATGGGCATCAAACCACCACTTGGCGCTTATCGGAACCACAACATCCCCCCACTCCCGGAGGCGCTGGGTTTGAATGGGCTGGGTGGATGTCCTGATTCCCAGCTATGCCATGATTTAACGAGGTTCACACATGTCGAGACGTTGAGCAACGCGTCTCCGAACCTAGCTCACTCCTTGTCCCTCTGAAACCATCATACCCCTACCCCCAGACTCCTAGTACCGAGTGTCGTACCTCTCACTCATTACCTGGCTCTCAGAATTTTTCGTGCCAGTAAAGAAATTTCAATGAAACCTTCATACAGTCCCACTTGGACCTACCTTTATTGTTGGCATTCCTATCTCGTTCTCTCGCCAGATGATTCTTAATCAAAGACCCTTATCTCTAGTCTTCACTATAATCCGGTCACAGTGATAACTTTTTATTAACGCGTTCCCAGTTTTGCGTCTGGGATCACGATACACGGTATTTGAGACTCCGAGGTTAATACATCAGAAGGGACTAGAATATGTCCGCAGAGGCACCCCGTTCTTTGTTCAGTTTTGCGATGTATGTTTTGCTTACAATGTTGACTGCAATGAACTCAGCGCTCCAGGGTTCAAGTCAAACAGAAACCAACGGCTCACATGCATCCATATACCTGTCAAGACAGCGACTCAGACATGTCTCGAATCGCTGCGTCAACACAAAGCCGTTCTTCCCGAGGAAAGATGAACACTACCTGCTCTGCATTCGACAACGAGGACCCCGGTTTAGGAACACATTTGGCAAAACACTTTTCGTTCGTTTTCTATAACGTGAGGAACATATTAGTCAATGCTTCGAAAAGCCGGCGAACCCCGCTCACGTTGATCAACTCTTGTGCTTGGACCAAAGCAAGCTCGGTCTTGATTTGGTTCATAATTTGCTCTTTCCGAGCAGGCATGTCTGAGGGCGAAGATTGTGAGTAGTTTGTACTTCAGCATTAGTGTCTCTACGAACCTGTTTGGGGAACTGAGCTGGACTTGAGAAAGTCTGCCATGGTTGTGGAAATGACGCGAAGACACGAATGACACCTCAAAAGTTGGGAGATCCAAATACGGTAATTGCCAGGATCATTGTGTGATATTCCAACAATTCCAATATCAATGACTTCTGATCTCCTTCACCTTATTTCTTCCGAATGGGTGCCAGAGAGTCAAGAACTGCCCATGACGGTACAGATGCCGCGGACACACCGATTGACTACTACCAACTCCTAGAAGTTGAGGAGACAGCAACCCAGGACGAGATTAGAGTGAGTGTTACGGTTCTTCTCTACCTAGCTAATAGCACTGGCTCATTACCTACCGTGAAGCGTTCATTTCGTAGACTTGCCCTCTTACACCACCCAGATAAGAATCACGGAAATGTGGAAGAAGCTACAAAGCGATTCGCAGCGATCCAACAAGCCTACGAGGTACGTTATTTTTTGCATATCCTGCAATGACAGTCCGCCGAGTCACATACAATCCCCCTAGGTTCTGAGTGATGAGCAAGTGAGCTACGCAGTGGACTCCTTGCACCCAACCATCTAAAACAGCCACAAGTAGGAACGAGCCTGGTACGACTCTCACAAAGCGTCCCTAGTCCCCGAACCCGATGCGGAAACTGTCTTTAAGGACGTCAAAAGAGGTGCACCCCCATCACGCACTCGGGATCGTGGTCTGACAGAGAGGCACCTGGAGCGCTTCTTTGACCCAACCATTTGGAAGGATTTTGGGGATGGACCTGATGTACGATTGCCTCTAGCCCTTTCATGAGCATGCGCTGATCCTTATATAGAGTTTCTTCACGATCTACCGTAACCTCTTCTCCAGACTTCAATCGGAGGAGGTTCTCGTTTCTGGCTCCGCCGAATATCCTTCATTTGGTTACTCAACATGGACGTGGACATCGCCAAGCAAAGACAAAGATGCTGAAGCAGCGAAACACTTCTACACGGTTTGGCTCAACTTTAGCACCGAGAAGGACTTTGCGTGGTCAGATAAATGGAATATCTCAGAAGCACCAGATCGTCGCGTGCGCAGGTGTGTAGATACAAAACCATCATCACATACTGTGTTGTTGTTTTTTTGCCAACGTTCTACTAGGCTGATGGAGAAGGATAACAAGAAAGCTCGAGATGATTCCCGCAAAAGTTACAACGAGACTGTGAGGGTAAGCACATGTCGTATACATTGCTTTCATTGCGGAGCCGATACTTTCCCAAGACACTTGTTAAATTCGTTCGTAAACGTGATCCCCGCTACAAAGCCTATCTCGCCCAACAAGTTGAAGCAAGTCAGACCAAGTCAAGCTCCAGCGACCACAAACAGGACACTGCGGCTGCTGCCCTCCGACGAGCACAAGCATCCGAAACCTACGTCGATCAAGATTGGCAAAAAGTAGACACTCGGCACCTCCATGTGGATCTTGAATGGGCTATTGCGGAAGGTGGGGATGAAGAAGAATGGGAGTGTGTCGTGTGTAATAAGACGTTCAGGAGTGAGGCCGCTTGGGATAGCCATGAACGGAGTAAGAAGCATCTGAAGGAGGTTGAACGGTTACAAAGGAAGATGCGAGATGAGGATGAGGCTTTGGGTTTGGAAGGCGAGGATCCCGGTCTACCCGAAGATGAGGCAGTAGAAGAAGAAATCGAAATAACAGCCAAACAAACTGCGACTACCGTGGACGATGCTTCGGAACCTCCCTTGTCGCCCTCTCCATCTTCTCAACCGCACATAGATAATCCTGAAACATCAGAAGATGCCAACGAACCGCCCATACAGGATGTGTCACCTCAACCTGAACACAGGAAGACGAAGAAACGCGACAAGAAGAACGATCTTGAACCCATGTCGAAAACAGAGAGGCGAGCTCTACGGCGAAATCAACAAGTTGACACAGACGAGGATGGACCCGTGCTCGATGGCTGTGGCCAACCAAAAGGAGAGGCATCTGCTCAGACGCCAGAACTTTCCAAGAGGGATAAACGGCGAGCAAGGCAAGCGAAGAAGGCAGAGTCTGCACCTACAAAAGAGGCATGTCTTATTCCTAGACATAGGTGGAAACCTCCTCACAACTGCTCAAACTAGATCAATTGCAATGTCTGCAACGAGACTTTCCCGAGTAAAACCAAGCTATTTGCTCATATCAACGAAACTGGGCATGCCCTGGCAGCTCCGGCGGACGGCGGCCAGAAAACTCGCCATAAGGGAAAGAAGAAATAGGGGAGCAATGCCCTTTGCCAGCTGACGGTTTTCAACACACCACGCAGTCTATTAGTTGCAGAAGGATATCAGTATGTTAAAGATAACATTACAAAGTCGGTAAAATACAAAGTATCACGGGTCAAATGACTTGCAGAAACAGGGCTATCCCATGTTATCCCATGAGCTGAGAAATGTCGTCCGGAGGGTATTTCGTTTGCGAGAACGTGAGCAACCTGCTTATCGGTTAGAATTGACGGTCTGGGAGAGGGGGTCTATAACATGTACGCACCGTTTGAGGCTCTGAATATATTTTCGACTAACTTCATCATTGAGGACGTGAGCAACTTGGTCTCGAGAAATTTTTTCTCGAGCGGAACGTTCGTGGATACTGGAAAAAAGAATGAGCATTGGTCCTCGCGACGACAAACCGAAGAGAAACCTACCCAACCATAGTGACACCAATGGGCCAGGGCGCATTTCCAATAGAGAGTCGAAGGTAGGCATCATTGGCGCGTTGGTATTCTCGTTTTTGCATATAATGCACAACCTCAGCAATACGGGCAAGCATGTCAGCAGGGAGAGACTGTAAAACGGGTTAGAACGAGGACACAAGCGAGAAGCTGAACTACCTACTCTCGAACGGAGGTTTTTGAATAGCGGTTTTAGGTACTCTGCAGATTGAACTTGAGTCGCAGCCGCTAGCTTTCCCTGGGTGGATCGCTTGACATGCTCTGGTCTCTCGTCCATTGCCTCCTCCCACTCTTTGAGGACTTTTTTGAGGGCATAGTAGATAAGAGGGTAGAGCTTGTCTGGATCCGTCTTGATGAGATTGAGGTCCAACACGCCAACGTCGATAGGTTCTCCTTCCTTCTTCTTCCCTTTGGCATTCTTGCTTTGAAGCTCCTTTTCGACGTTCTCGACGTCCTCCAGGGCTTTCTTGAAGTCGTTGTGGCCACCCTGGCGTTCGTGGTCTCGCTCTTCGATAAGTTCGAGGGCGCGCAATCTCAGACGACGCTCCTTGTCGGACTCGCCGAACAGACGAATGGGCTGGCCTTTTGCACGCAAGCGGCGGATAGTCTCCTCGTTGGAGATATTGAAAGAAGACTCTGGATTTGGGGACTCTGTATCACGGAGCGGCGTGGATGATTTTCGTGCAGCCTGCCCTCCAGCACGGCATAAGGACCTTGATCATAGAGTAAATGCAAGAACCTACTTTTTTTGCGGCCCTTTCAGCCTCCTTTGCTTCCTCCTCTCGCTTCTTTGCCTCTGCGGCCAGTCGCTTCTCTTCCCGGGCCTTTGCCTCTTGTTCCTCTTTCATGCGTTCAAGCTCTCCCCTGCGCATGTACTTTGTGGGGCGAGTCGAGTCATCCTGGATGGCCTTGCGCTTTTCGGCAACGAGAGCCTTGAGGGAATCCATGGGGTTGGGACTGGTTGGAATGACAGTGGGCTTGGTCAAGGGCTGGCTGCTTACATAATGTGGTTAAGACCTGGGTTGTGATTCCGCCGTATTCCGACCTTCATCCTCTTTTCTCTCCGTACCTTCATAGCTTCATAGCCATGTCCGAGTCCTCCGACCTTTCAAGGTGTGTTTCTTTCCAGTCGAGACGCGTCCTTGCTCATTCTCCTTCCAGCAAATACGTCCTCCAGACTGTTGGCTTTGACGGTATGCTACCCTCGTCTCCACATCCCCAACTTCCCCACCATTGACCAATCGCCCAGCCCGGTTCCCTAATACCAACCAGACAAGGAACTGGTGCGCGTACTCTTGAAATATGGTATTTTTGGCGAATTCCAACATGTCACAATAGCTTCCAGAACTACACCGACTACTTCAAGTGTATTGCTGCCAAGGGCGAGGACTTTGCTCCATGCAAGCAGTTCAAGAAGGCCTACAACTCGCTGTGCCCCAGTACGTTTTCCTCCCAACATTCTTCCGGCCGTACGATCTAACTCTGTATTTTTCAGATGAATGGGTATGAGCTTGTGTGTTACAACGCCAACTCCAGGGACTGACTTCTGCGTAGATTTCCAAGTGGGACGAACAACGCGAGAGCGGCACATTCCCCGCCTCCCTGGAGCCTTGAGCCATAGACTACATTCACCAATGCTTAATTCTGCTCCCTGTATGTCACTTTAGACGAGGACCCAATTCCAACAGTTGGAAAAAATCACGTGATTGCGATGGCGACATAGCTTTGAACGGTTCGCAAGTCCACATGTTGTCCGTCTTTCCTTTCTGTCCCCTTTCTCCTCCATCTGAGAACATGTTCCATGCTGCGTAATGACAACAACTCAGAGTCTCGTGCTGCCTGGGCTTTGGGCAATTGTACACCGCCCAATCCATTTCTGGCGATCCACTGGTCACGTTTTTCGCATGACTTGGGTCGGAACATAGCCTGCCACTGAGCCCTTGGTCGGCACTTCCTGCCATGGCCACTATGGATTATTCTTGCGAACCGGAACACTCTCCTCTCCTTGTTATTCGTGCAAAAGAGCCCTTCAACGCGGAACCCACCGCAGCTTCACTTGTCGAATTCCCTATCACCCCAGAGGATTTGGTTTATTGCCGCAATCATGGTCCAGTCCGCGAGTTCGACCCAGATACATACTCTGTGACATTCAGAGCCAACGAGGAGCAGTGCAAACTCACAGTTCATGATATCAAAATCTTGTTCCCCAAGGTCGAGACAGTCGCCTTTCTTCAGGTAGGTGGCATACTATTCTTCTTATCTTGGACCTAGGTAACGTCTTTACTCTGCCAGTGTGCTGGAATTCGACGTATAGAGATGGGTGCTGTCAAACCCGTTCACGGCGTTCCTTGGGGCGAAGGCGTCGTCGCAAACTGTAGGTGGGGAGGGGCTAGACTACGGGACGTGTTGCAACACCTGAACCTTATCACCGAGGATAACGCCGACCTCCACATTTGCTTCGCGTCTTACGCCACGCTCTGCCAAGACGACGAATATTATGGAGCCTCTATTCCTTTGGCGCAGGCGCTGAACGTGGACCCTGGTGTTATCCTTGCTTATGAGGTACTCCAGAACTTGTTGATTAAACAGCCAATGGCTGACTTTGTTGCAGATGAATGGTGAGGATCTCTCTCCGGACCACGGAGCGCCTCTTCGCATAGTCGCACCTGGATATCTTGGTGCCCGATGGGTAAAATGGGTTGATACCATTACCATCTCGCCATCCGAGTCGCCGAATTTCTACCAACAACGCGACTACAAGATCCTCCCTCCTGAGGTATGTTTAACCCCTCCTTAATCCTTCACGAATTTAACGCGCACCTCGCAGGTCGAGACCAAAGAAGCTGCAAAACCGTTGTGGTCCAAGTATCCCGCTATGACAACACTGCCCCTCAACTCTGTCGTTTGTGCTGCATATAAATCGTCGCCAGACACCCTCTACGTCAAGGGTTATGCTCTCCCTGGTCCGACCGGGAACGTGAGCGCGGTCGAGGTCAGCGTGGATGATGGCCAGACCTGGGAGAAGACCCATATTACTTACCAGGAAGGTAAATGGAGTTGGACAATTTGGGAGGGCGAAGTAAAGTGCACCGCTGAGAGCGGACGCGTTTACAGCCGGGCTATCGACACGAGCGGAAATGTTCAGCCTAAGCAGGGTCAGTGGAATTTACGGGGTGTGGCATTCAATGGGTGGGGAAAGGCGGAGTGGTGATTAGCTGAAACTTCTCTGATAGTGGTAGCCTTGTTGTGAGATGTATTACTACACGCAGACAACTCGGGAAGAACACGACGTTTGACAATTCATGTGGGAAAAATCTCTTTTGAGGTGAAATGGGGTACTGCGAAAGAGGACGAGGACTGAAGCTGAAGTATTGAACTACAAAGGGCTGCAACGAAACAAGGGAAAGCAGACGCCCGGTGACCTTGGTAGGTGCCCAAAAACAAAAACACAGGGACGTTTCCATATTTGGACTTGTTCACGATGCCGACAGAGTTCGTTTCATGTTGCCTACTCCTCCTAACTTGCCGACACACGACTGATTTATAAAGGCGAACCCACTACCGTCGTGTGTATACTCGTCTTCGACACAGTAATTCTCTTATCACATCTATCTGCAGAACACCATGGCAATCGGAAGGCTTGCTCACTACGCATTCGATGCGGTTCTCGTGTCAACTGTGCTAGCTGGCGTGCGACGGTCGAGTGGATTCTCGTGCGTTATACACACATCATGCCTTTGGAATCTTTGCTCACTTCTATTCCTACCTTCAAGGCCAGACGTTTCTGCAATCTCCGACTCCACGTTCCGTGGTGTCACGGAAAAGTTCCTGGGTGTCGGCGAATCAGTATTTGATATGCTCCAAGCAGCCGCCGTCAATAGCAACTACTTCACAAGGGAGAACAAGCAACACAAATCATAGTGGAACTCGCGTGCGTTTTATGAGAGGCTCCATGGTGCCCCAATAGGCTATGGACAACACACGTGTACCCACAGGGAGGGGAGAGAATGCAGGGAGAAGGGGGAATGTACAGTCGGAGGGGGAGGGATTTAATTTGTATCTTCCGTACTCAGCAGGACTCTCACCCTGTATTCCTTCTGATAGAGACAAGGCGTTCTTCGGCCTTACGCTTTTTGGTTTTGTCCCTAGACCCCCGTCATCTCTGGTGTGTTGCATCGAGTGAAGATAGAGGCAGTCAAGTTTCAAGCCTATTTGATCCTGCATCTATTTCGAAAACAATCTGGCCAATTGCATTCATGGAGCACCCCGTGAGTTCAATTAATTCACTGCAAACCCCTGACGGCTACGCTTTTCGGCGTCCTTGAGGATGTACCTACGCAAGCTTTCTCCCAGAAACAGTCCTTAACAGACAGACCCCTCCTCAGACAGACACTAATTGGGTATTGCATGGTGATTGGCCTTCCAATTAATCTATCTGTCACCTCGAGCTTGATTCTTGAGCAACAACTTGGAATGAACTTAACGCTCATGGAACCATGCTTGCCCATGGCACCTAACCCGTGAAGAAAATTGGCTGTGCTCCTAATGTCACGAAACCATTGCTTCGAAACCTCAGAGCCTCAATGGTTGTACACGGTAGCTTTATGTTAGGTGACAGCAATCAACGTCGCAAGTTCCAGACCTAACAATACTGTAATACCAATCGGAATGTTCCCACCTTGTTACCAGACCAGTGTTCATGGGTTAGTCACTATCACCGCCGCTCCAACCTGTTGAAATACTAAAGGGCAGCATTTATAGGGTATACGCAATATATACACAAATGGCCAGGCATCCAAAGAATTCTCGAGCGAGTCGTATGCAGAATCCATTAAAAGATGTGAATAAAAACTTAACCAGTTTGCTTGTAGGTCACAGGAAACTATAGAATGAGACCAGAGGTTGGAATGCTCAATGAGACTCTGGATGTGGGACATGGACATGGTGTTTCACAAACCAAGGATGCCTTTACTTCTATGAACACCTGAGCACAGGACAGGAGTGCTCTTCAGATTGTGCATGCTTCATGAGGCAAGCTGAATTAAGGGTACAGTGTTGAAAGACACTTGCTAGATACTGATGCTGTACCCTAAATGGGGAAAAGGTCTTTCTGACTAGTGATCTTATGACTTGTGGGCAACATGCCTCCACCTGCAATTGTTTGTGGTAACCAATAGCATTAAGCCCTCTATGATATGACTCAT
>JAEUWL010000175.1:0-42107 GCA_018524415.1 Podaxis rugospora
GACTGGTAGAGGAAACCAGGGCGACGTTCATGGTGATGAGGGCAGGGTGTTTGGGACTACGGAAGGCAGCGAGTAAGACCACAAATGCAAATTCCCCACAACTTATCTTATCTTATCTACTTTCCCTCGAAAATATATGTCATCTATCATCATTGTACATCATCTCATCCAAGATTCTCATTGACAGGACTGCAGTCAAGTGCAACACGGTCTGTTCTTCAAAGATTAGCATATTCACAAATTGTATTCTCATACTACGAACTTTTCATGTTGCCGTTGCAGCACAGAGGGGAAGCGACACTGCGCAACCATTAGCATGAGTCAACCCGTTTCGAGTACACGAACTCACCAGTCGCTGCCTCCTTGCGCACCCACGTCGGTACAGTTGCTTCCCACAAGCATTGGACCCTCCGGAACAGGGAGTCCCATGGTCTGTAGGATCTGGGCTGCCCGAGGATCGGCTGTGTTTGTCACCTGACAACAATGAGTGACTCCCTTAATGTTGCAGTTGCTCCTCGCATTGAGCCTTGGCATCCCTTTGACCAAGGCCATGGAGAAGAACCCTATCGCAAGGAGACGGTGCATTAAACAGTTGCTAAAGCAGATACAAAACGCAGCGGAAAGTAGAATGGATTATACCTCCTTGTTTATACCTTTTTTCACTTCATTAATGCCGTTAGTCATTGCACTAGATCACTTAACGTAGATGCACCTCGGATCTGCAACACTAGAAGATCAGTCTGAGCAATCCAACTCCAAAACGCCACGCCACGCTTTCCCTCTTTCGGGAACAATCAGGTGTCGAAACGCCCCGAGAAGGACTGAGTCGTCTCGTTCAGGACATTTCTTCATTGCTAGAAGCGAGAACTTGTTGTTCTTGAAGATTGCCACTCCGGAGATCTCTTTCTTCTTATGTGCAGTGGCGGCATTTGAGCGTTTGTTTTTTTTTTTTTTTTTGCACGAGTACATCTTCAGCCCCGCTGCCCTTGAGCCTAGCATCTCGCATCCGTGGCCATGATCGGCACCCAAGAATACCTGAAGAATTTCGTTTGCTTCGGTGTCATGGTGCGTGGATCACTTCCAATGCCTTCTTTACATCCTAAAAATAAATCTGCTACATTCCAGGCTCACCTGGCTCACCTCGATCACAGGCACCCGAATACCCCCCTCGTTACCAAAGCAGTCGAAGCTCGCGCTTTGGGTGCCTTCGTGTGTGCGCTAATAACGAACCACCTATACTGAGAAGCCTTTGGCTGGCCTTGGCTGCATTTGCAGTCGTCAGTCGGTTGAATTTGGGACATAATGGTTCAAGGTGGGTGAGTCGTTGTTCGGGGGTGGCTGGATGATCAGTGTTCTGTCAAAAAGACTCAATGAATCACGTCTAATTTGCAGCGAGAGGGGTCACCGAGGAGTGGGGCAACATATTGGGATAAGGCTGTTTCGCAAGGCATTTCATCCTCGAAAATCAACTCACCCGTGACCTTCACCCGGGATCACTTGGTCGTCAACACGCAGGCCAAACAGACGATCACGCAGTTGCGGTAGAATTTTTTTGGCGTATGGCGTCGTGTGTCCTCTTTCACGTCTTACACATCTCGCAAATCTCCCCATGTCGGACTACCAATGGGGAGCACATGCCATGATACCACTGACACGTATCTCGGACAGTGCAGCGCTGGACTTGCACTCTTGGCAACAGTAAGTGCTAATTTGCTCCGAATAACTCAGTTCGCAACATCGACTGATTTGTTGGCCGGCCTAGGTACTGGTCCGTTATGAGAATACGCCCGCATCTCATTCCAGTCTCCTGCGACGAAGCTTGTATAAGAGGAGAGGACGAAAGTCGTATGTTGTCCAGCATCAGCTCATTCACTGCTCTTCATCCTCGAATCTGACTGAACGCGCCTAAGATGCAGTTTGCTACTCTTGTCTCCGTTTTGGCCATTGCCTCCGCTTTTACCTCCGCTTCGCCCTTGTCTCCCGAGCTCGATGCGAGAGGTGGTGGCCCAGATCAAGTACTGGATGATGGAAATCACTATGGTGCCCCCTTCCGCCCTTGGGAACACGATGCCCGTCCTAGCTGGTACTTTGGTAACTACCCGGATGACCACCCGGGCCTCGTCATCTCCATGTGGTGGGTCCACCAGTTCGATTTGATGAAAATGTTACTTATCGTTCTCACTCCGACTCAGCCGAACATATCACTAACAGCGACGGTTGGTGCAAGAAGTGATACTTGCATATTATCGTGATTGGAAAGTCTCGGATGTCTTGATACTCGATCGACCTTTGTATATCACTGGCTTAACTTGTAAGAAAATTGTGTTGCTGATGTTGTTGAATATTTGAAAGATCTCGCTAGCATCGCGCTTCGCATTGTCACTCACTCTGCATGAGTCACTATGCTCAGGCTTACATACCGATTATTCTTTAAACGTGAAATTTTGCCCTCGAAGTGGTAGGATCGCGACGTTGCGTCCAGTATCATGTTTCATAAAACCCTATGGGAGACCGTTCACGATGACCAAAATCAGGACAATGGAAATTTAGAAATGCCATGGCTGTCTATGTCTCGATTCTGTATCTGAAGGTCCAACCCCAGATTGGCAGTAAATCTATTATCTAGCCAAGGTTGGCGCATTAGCCAAAGTGAGATTCTAGATACGTGCTCACGGCGAACTTGTCCGGGAAGAATAGATGACACTGCTCCTCTACCTACATCCATCCGCTGGATTTTTCTGTTAAACCGAGCATGTCCCGAGCCGTCATGAGTCATGCCAATGTGGGGTGGAGAATGTCTGTGTAATTACCACTGACCTGTGAAGGGTGAACTCACGAATGATAATGATTTCAGTGTAGTCGTAGTGTGGCGTGGCACCAATCGAAGGAAGTAACGAACACATGTTAAGGGCAGGAGGTCATCCGAAGATCAACGCGAACGCAGTGCTCGACCTCGGAATGCATCCAAAGTCAGTGAACATCAGGGTCATCTGGCAGTGTGGTCGGCACAAATTTCTTAATTAAGTAACAACATTCTGCAAGTGAAGACAATAATCGATGAACCCTGGATATCCGAGATCTGAGAACGACGCCACACATGTCCCGGAGGCGATTGAAAATGGGGATGGGGATGTGCTTGCCAGTTAAATAGCTGGATGGGCAAGCACGAATACAAGCAACAATCCCCCATGTCCCAGCTTTCTCCAGCAAAGACAAATACCACGTTCGTCGTCTGGGTCTCTTCCTTATACCAATTGTTTGACTTAGCTCTGTGTTCCAGGTGTGCCCAGGTGTGCCCAAGTGGTGCGTCGTCGATATCACTGGGAGTTCTCTTTGTGAGAGTCATGTGATGACTCACATGACCGTAGTCGTCACCGACACAAGCAGCGTGCGGAGATCACAACCAGACGGACCTGCGAGCGGGGGTTGTGAAGGAAATGGTCCCGGAGATCCTGGAATGCCCTATCGATGACTTCCTGAATCACTACGCACCGTTTGTCCCATCGCAGGAATCTGTCACTAAGGCACTTCAGAGGTACAAAGCCAACGACTCGGAGCCCACCAAATGGGAGCGCACAACGTATGCCGAGTCCGACTGGTTGAAGGATGTCCCCGTCGGTGGCCAAACGGGTGGTCAAACAGTTCTAACTTGGGCCGCCTATGACTGTCCTCCATCACAAATTAGTGCCACTGAAATGGAGGTGTTCGAGCCCCTCCAGGGCATTGTCGACTTTCTCAAGAACGTCGGCTGCCGAGAAAAGGCCGATGGAAATAACCCCCACCCCCCTCCGACAGAACGCACCCGCAATTACTCGTATAGAGACTGCCCCGCAGCAACGATGAAGTCCGAGATACCAGGGACCAATTTCAAGATTGATGCCTGCATTACAAGCAACCCGGGCTCAAAGGAAGTCATCTTGTCCGAGACTGCTGTTCTCGCCGAGTTCAAGAAGGGCGAGACACTCGAAGAAGTAGCCGACGTGAGCCAGCAAAGTTTGCCTAACATGCACAGTTTGACCAGTTTTGTAGAACCGCGAAAAACTGTTGTCGGCCGCCAACCAGGTTTTGAACGACGATCCCCTGCGTACCTGGGTATACGGTGTACGTTGTTGCTTCTGCTATGTGCTGAATATGCCTCATAATCCTTTGTAGATCACGATTGAAAACACTGAGATGTCTCTCTGGTACTTCTGCCGCTCGCACTCTGTGAAGTCGACGAGTTTCAATTTCACAAATGTGAGTTTTGGGATTATTGTGTTGGCGCCGATCTCATATCTTCTCACAGAATGTCGAGAAATTCATTCAGGTGTTCCTGTCTTTCCTTTACGCGACTCCGGAAGAGATTGGGTATGACCCCACCGTCCATCGAGTGTCATTTCGCAATGAGATCTGTTACGTCTATGAGATGGGAACACCAGGAGCGCCACGGTACTTCCGGACTAAAGCTCTGCTGTTTACCGCCCGTGTACTATGCATCACGGGAAGGAAGACGCGTGTTTGGAAGGCTGTTGAGGTTGAAGGCTACAGGGAGGACTTACTCGGCAACGAGATAGGGAAGGAAGTTGCGCTCAAGGATGGGTGGCTTGACGAGGGATCGCGTATGGAACGCGAGATCCAGGATGAATTTTTCAAAAGTTTGGAAGGTGTGAAAGAGGCAGATTATAACTGGGCACCCAATACTCTTCGGAATCATCTCAACACCATTTTCCAGCAGCGCACATACAAAGACTACTTCATGCTGGTCGCCGAATCAAGGAAGCTCATGAAAACGAAAGTCCGCTCAAGCACTGCACAACCGAAGCCGTCGATCCTTTCTTCCATCCTTCCTAATCCAGCTGACCCGAGTGGTGTGCTTCGAGGCTCGACGCAAGGGAGGGACCGTTCAGGTCTGCCATCGAGCCTTCACAGTGCCAGATCGGAGGAGACGAAGAATGCTGACCTTTTCCGCGAGTACCGAACGAAGGAGCAACACCGTTTGATTTACCCCGATGTCGGCTGTGCTCTCCACCATGCCAAGGACCTTGATGCTACATTTAACGCCATTAGGGATACATGCATTGGTACGCTTGCCTTGTTGTTTCCATTTGCGATGCTGATCTTTTCACAGCGCTTATTCTCTTGTATCTTGCCCGGTGGACTCATCGCGATGTCAGCATGGGGAATATCATTGTTCTCGGGGAGGGTGCCTCGGCAAGAGGGAAGCTGAGTGATTTGGAATATGCAAAGGCGTTTGGTGATTCGACTTGCAGTGCTGACCCGAAGACGGCATGTATATTTCATGCATAATCCTCAGATGATTGAAACTCAGTCATATCACAGGGCACACCGTATTTCATGCCACTCGAGATCCATGAGTCGTCACGGCTATACACTCAACCAAGGCCCATTCAACCTACTCTCGGAGATTTCGATCTGTTCAGCAATCGGTCACCGCCACAGGGGGTGAATACTTCCAAACCAACATTGTTACATGAGCCGCCATCGCCTCCAAAATTCCGGTTTCAGCATGACCTCGAGTCGTTGTGGTGGATTATCCTATGGATTCTGCTCTACCGTGTCAACCATCCCGCATCCCGAGTACTTTCTGGTCAAGTTTTCACTCACCATAATACTCCCTCTGGTGAAAGGAAAAGGCTCTTCCATAACCCTGCGTTTGCATCTCGTGTGTGGACCGTCATTCATGACCAACTGCAACCCACCGTGCAATACCTTGACAATATCCGCGAGACGCTCCGTAACTCCTACTTGGAGGAAAAATATTCTGGGGACAACGCCATGTTCGAACCCGCGACATATTCTACAATTTATGTGGAAGTCTGGAACAATTTGACTTACATGATCCCTCATGCTTGGCACGTTTCCGACCTCGTTCCACTCGACAACAACGACGGAGATGGAGAAAAAGAGGAACAGGAGGAACTGCGCCCACATCGGGAATCGAAGCCCAAGGACAACGACGAGTACGTTCCTAATGCTGATGAAGACGAGGAGTCAAGTAATGGTGATGATGAACCAGGCGCTTGCGTTAAGCATGGGTTAGATCAAAGTGAAGAAGGGCGGCCACAGGCAAAGAAACAGAGGCTGGAGTTGAGACGGATACGTATGCCGTCGTGATTACAACCATAACGTACTTGTTTGTTGCCCGAAAACTGTCTGGTCTCATGTCCCTAGTCGAATATTAATCCTTGTCGACACAATCTCATCTCCTATCCTAATTACGCGAGGTTGTCGTTGTTGAGGTATTTGACCTCGGCGAAAGACATGGTCCATCTGTTGCGCTTCCGACAAATACTCCATAACCACCATGGTTAGCCCTCCAGCAATGGTGGTGCAGAAATAGAGTTCTGGTGCGAGACCCGAGTCGGCAAGGAGTCGGTGTCCGTCTTCTCCATATCAGCCACTAAACTTGATCAACACCGGTTTATCCCCATACCGAGCCTTGAAGAGATAATGCATGTGGTTATCAGAATCCAGCCCCTCGAAATGAAGCCATTCGATGAACTGGAGGTCTTCTGGAGGCGCTTTATTTGGTAAGTATTCCGGTCGAGGGAGAAGTATGGAAAGTGTTGTGTCGACTTGCACCGTGACACGTGAGTATTTGTCCTTGAGATTGCCCACAGCCGCCTTGAATACCGTAAAGTCCTTGGACAAGTCCTGAATTTGTTCCAGCTCCATCCCTGGCTTCAATACCGGTGGTAGGTACGGCGTGAACACCTGCAATGTCCCCACCTCTGCAAGAAGAAATCCGGCGAAGGATATGTATGGACCAGCCATAGTGATTAGGATCGATGGGCAACACGATGCGTCAACAACCTCCTCATACTGCACATTTGTCAGTTTGGCGATTCGAGAACACAATCATAAGCTTACCCGTGTTTCAACGGGTTGCTTCCTCAGAGACAGAGCATTTTGTAGTTGACCTTCACCGCCGATCCCAAGCTCGATTTTCCATTCCACACGAACTACAATCGCCTCGCTCAAGCCATCTGCGAGTTTACACTTCCACAGACCCTCCTCGCTCTTGGCTGTTCTTTTGGAAGCGAATTCCATTAGTGGGATACCCAAGGCTGCACATAAGGACTTGACTGTCGTCTCCTTATAGAACAGCTCGTCATCATCATACACTTCGTCCATCTCCGACACCAATTTTGTCACAGCTTCGATGAGAGGGTCCCCATTCACAGATTTGAGGTTACGCAATTTGTCATCTATGGTGGCGAAAAATGGGTTCGTAGATACTGACTGGAGGGCCAGTAAGACAGATGGGTCTGCCATTGTAGAGAGCGCAATCTTCCTGCACTGCACATTACGTCGGGGGTTTGCACCACAGCGGATGGTGATTCTGTATTACGAGCTTGCTCCAGGTATTTCTTACAGACTCAACTATTCATCATTGACAGTGTATTAGTAAAGGAACGAAGCATGACTTGCCAACCACCGCCAGCGGTCCATCATCAAGACTACGTTGTCGTTTGAGCTTTGCGGCGGTTGGGGGCGCTGGATTTGTCAACCAGACACGAAAAACAGGTCAGCGGCCTAAAGCGAGCAGAATATTGGTGGCACTCGCCAACAGGGCAAAATACGATAACATGGACATGCTTGGAGTCCATATTCCGGGCACGCCAGGAATTGCGAGAGGATCAGCCACCCTAGAAACCTCTCTGGTAGCAACGGACACTTTGATGAGTCGAATGGACGTCCACTGCATCTACATTTGCAAAGCACTCCCTGTTGGCTTTGATACATACACTCTTTGAGGATGCTGATATTCTCGTTCACCTGGATCTTTACAGTAAACCCCTTCTCGGGGCCATCGCCGTCAAGAAGGCAATGAATCGAGACGGTCTCCGCCACGGTTGGGCAAACGCCGCCTTTGGACGACGAGGTTTGGCGGTGTGGGAACTGGCATTTCGCTCCTCCCTAAGGCGAAACCATCGTATATAGTCCAAGTCAACACCACCCTCTTAACGCACTCACACACCCTATTCACATTCACACTCCAACATAAACCAAACCAAACAGCCCACAGATCTCAAAAGTGGTAACATGCAATAAAAATAGATACATGCTATAAACACACGGGGTGGATTGATAGTTTGTGTCCCAAAAGGTCAAGCCAACGCGAGAAAAAAAGTAAAAAAAAGCAACCGACCGACTATACGAAAACGTCACAGAAAAGAACAGTAACAAGTCCCATGCACAAACTGCCAAGCAAAAAACAGGCAGATGCAAAGAAAGAAAGCAAGGGTGAGAAAAAATGTTCAAGTCCGTGTGTGCAAATATATCAGAACGGAACGGTAAGCAAAGAGAAATTACAGCAAACGAGACATGGATTAATGGTATGCTGTGCGATGGTAACGAGCGTGAGGGGGAGCAAAGTGACGATTAAAGATGGTTCTAGATATGTTTTTAAAACCCGGGTCATGAGCGATCGTGACGTCCAAGGGGAGGGGGGCTAACAACCGCCCTCGTATAAACTATTCTTGGGTATCGGCCACTGCCACGTTGTCATATTTGGGTCTTTGACAACCATAAGCATCAGGAACAAAATCAACAGGGCAGTAACACTCAAGCTCACCCATATAAGCCTGGATATGGTTCGCGATATATCCCGCAGTAGGGAAATCCGGTGGATCACACCCGACGTTCGTCTGGTCTTTACGTTGATAAACCCGGACATAGTCAATAAGGTACTCTGAAGGGAACATCATCGTGCTGGTGTCGATCGTTTGCCAATTGGCTGCAGCAGCAAAGTGAGAAAGGGGGTGGGAGGCAGTACAAAACGTATTTGACTTACGTGAAATACCCAAGTTGAGGACGATGGACATGGGCTCTAGAGGGATGAGTCGCTGCCCTACACCGGAACCACCCGATTCGAGAGGATCAGGGCCGACGGCGCCAGCGCCGAGACGATAAGAAGGCGTGCCGTCGACAACCCATTCCACATAACCATCGAGAGGATTGTTGGGATCCGACCAGTATTCAAAGCCAAAGACCTTGAAGTTTTTACCCTGGCCCTGGAACATGTCACTGGGGACGCGGGTAAGGCCGGAGATGGCTTGTTGTACAGCGCTACCGCGATACGAGTTGGGTCTTGTGCGGGAAGTGTCAAAGATTTTGAAGTTGGTGTCGGTCGAGTTTTCATAAAGATAGTCATGCGTGAAAGGAGCAAATTGAGCACTCTGTGAGACAACTTGACCGACGCCGTTGTCTTTGTCTTTTTCCGCCTCGAAGATGTCGAGTTCCGGGGCTCCGCGACCCTTGTTGTAGACCGGACCCGGGTGGTCACCACCAGGACAGGAGCATGCCCTGGGAAGTGTGAGAGACGGGCTGGGTAAAAGGCAAAGAGGACGTACGACAACCGCTGACCGGGTAGCCAACTAAGTTCAAAATTGTACTTGGACCGTGAAGCATCTGAATGAAGGGCAGCGGGAGGACCGAGACGATCGCGGTTGGTTTGATTAGGAAAGGTGCCAATGTCGCAGGAATCATAGGTATAGAGCCAAAGGCCGTCGCTAGTGGCAGAATACCCAGGTCGGGCAAGATTTCCCATTGTCCAAGCACCAGGCCGCTTTTAAATAGTTTAGCGAGATATGGGGTGGGCTTAAAAAAAAAATACACGCACGTAGCCTTGCGTATTCTCGTTCGGCCCGGGAAAGACAACGGCGACTTCGATATAACCAGTGGTGAAACAAAACTTGTTCCAGGACTGTAACATGCCACTTCGGTAATGAAGACCATGGTTGTCGGCAGTGGTAAAAGGGGCGGTAGAATCTGGGGGTCCAAGTGAGACACTCGGGAGACGCGAAGCTGGAGGGGGGAGAGACACGTACTAGGGGTGCCACCAGGCTGGAGGGTTGTGACAGAATCCATGGTGATGACAAGGGCGCCGTCGCGAGTGGTGACCTGGGATGGGTCGTACCATTCGATATCGCCGGTGACACCATACCAAAGATCGACTGCCTCCCAAAAAGGGTCGTCGCCGGGGTAGAACGTTCTCCCATCTTTGTTGAATTCGTCAGAAAAGACGAGTTCGTAGTCGTGACCATCGAGGCCTGTGCGGGTATGTGCTTCTGCGGGGGTATCGCTATCTACAAGTTCTGGCATCTGGAAAAGAGCGGGCGCTTGGCCTAGGAGAAAATGAGTGAGAATCGGTGGGGGTGTGAGTAAACAAAGCGTCTCGAACCTGTACTGTTAACACGTATATTTCCTTCGATGCGAGAGTTCTTTGCACGGTTGCGATAAAAGGTCATGACGGGGTAGAAGATAAAAAGAGTGAGGAGGGCGAGAATGAGCAAGAGAAGGATGCTGATGTTGAAGATGCCTCTCCAAGGAAAAGTGCCCTTGTCGCCCTTGAAACCGCCCTTTTTGGAGGGATCGTGGAGGAGGTCCTCGTCGTCGGGAGCGTTGGTCTCATCCTGGGAAGGGTCGTATGGATAGGCGATGAGACCACGCTGTGAGCCGGCGATGCCAGAGGGGTACTTTGAGTCGGAGGAAAAGGAGATGATGGAGTCTCCGGAGGTTGAGATGAAGGAATCGCGGTTTGAGGGAAACTTGGGTGGGACGAGGAGGCTGTCTCGGTCGCTACCGTTGGGAGAATTGGAAGCGATGAAACCGGAGAAAGGGCGGTCGCGGTCACCAGCAAGACGATAGAGAATCATTGAACCTCTATTGCCGATGCCTGGGGGCATAGAGGACTCGGTGTGCGTGTGAGAGTGGAGGGAGCCTGGGGCAGAGTCATCGTGGGCGATGAACTTGGAGAGATGATTTGAAGAGCGAGAAGCGGGTCTTGAGGAGAGGGAGCGGGTAAAAGGATTGGTTGGATGCTGTGGGGATGCAGGATTGAGAGGGGAGGAGACAAAGGAGGCGGAGGAAAAGGAGCGGACAGCTGCTCGTGACTGGTGCTGGGAGGTGGTGAGTGGGGGAGGCTCCGACATGAATGGACTGGTGGGGGAGGCGAGAAGGCGGCTGTCCTCGTGCTGGTGGGGCGAGCCTGTGGCGGTAACAGGATAGCCGCGCTCGTCAGCGTTGAGAGGAGCAAAAGGATTGTCGTGGTCGCCCATCTCCCACCAGTCGATGGGAAAAAAAAACACAATCGACGAACCCCGCAGTCACACTGGTCTGTCTCTCGACTACCGTCACTTTCGTGTGAATTTCTATTTCAACACATTATCTCACGCGATAAACTAATCATACATATCCACCAGCTACCATCGGCATGTACATCACCCGTCGCGGCGATCCCTCCCCGTTCTCCCCTCCTCCTCCTCCTCCTCCTCCTCCTCCTCCTCCTCCTCCCCCTGCTGCCGAATACCCAGCTGCCATCCAAACCGGCGCAGGATACACCGGCGGTGACGGAGGATAGGCTGCATAGCCGTGCGGGTAAATCACCCCACGCCCACCTCCCCAGGGTCCTCTTGGTCCTCTCGGCGTTGGTCCTGCCGGCTGTGCCGTCTGGCCCTCATTCCGTGGTCCTTCTGCCGTTCCATTCGCCGCCGGTCCAGCTGTTCCCTGATTCGCCGCAGCGCTACCATCTCCTTGTCCTGCACTCCCACCAGCCGGCGCTGGCGCTGGGAATGCTTGGAAGTACGGGAACGGTGGCGACACGAAAGGAAACGGGTATGTCGGCGGTATCATAGGACTTGGGTTTCTTTGATGGTGGTACTCTTCAAATGTTATCGTTGACGTAGAGCGCCGCCGGAACCGTCTTCCTCTTGGCACCCCGTGCCCGTGCCCGTGCCTGTGCCCATGTCCATGCCCATGTCCATGTCCATGTCGATTCCCATGCTGCTGTCTGTGGTGCTGTCGATGTCTTCCAACACGGTCCACAGTGTTACGTCGTGTCACTCTTCGTCGCCACCCTCCCAACGGACTCAACACAGATCCTGTATCACCCTCTCCTCCCCCCAACAAATCCAACGAATGGCTCGTCAATCTCTCCACCTCTCCTTTCTTACGATACCATGACTGTCCACCCTTTTTTATAATTCCTCGTCCACCGCTCTTTTCCCCAAATCCTGCCAGAGGACTATAATCAACCGTGCTTCTTTCTGAAATCCATGGTAGGTGATAGAACGCGTGGAAGAATCGAAACACTGGATTGAGCTCAGAACTAAAACTTGGGTCTTCAGAGTACGATGTGTACTCTGTCACCTCGGTCGTCTGTGTCCCCGCCCGCGGTGATGTCGTCATCTTCATATAATCATTTGCAGGTTGAGGATGCGCCGTCACGGGTGACTGAACATTTTGCGGAGGTGAAATCCTCGTATTGATTGGGTTCGGGTTTGGCACCGCCCCCGCCCCATTCGTACTTCTGCCCCTGTCGCTCGACAAATTCTGTGACGTATGGTTCGACGCCATTCTGCTCACCGATGCCGTCGTAGCCTGCCGCACCGTACCGGGATCCTCAGAATTCGTCGTAGACGGTCTCGACACTTCTGCTGCCGACGCGTTCGTCTCCTGCGGAGGTTCCTCGTGGTACATCATCATGGTTGTCCTATGCCGTTCCGTACTCGGTGGAGGATATTCAACTGGAGGTGGCGGATCCCTATCTCCTTGTTCCGGCGCATGCACCTCCCCATTCATCTGACCCAGCGTTTCCCCCGATGGCGGCGTCAACCTCAAACCGGGGTGTCTTTGCCTTGGCGCGTCATCTGGGGGTGGCGGCATCGGCATTCCTCCAGGCATCACACTCTCACCCATTTCAGATGATTGCGCCAGCATTTTCTTCATGTATCCCCCAGGTCCTACGATTGGCGTAGCAGGATTCGACACATATTGTGGCAACGTATTTCCCGTGTGCATCGCAGTCAGTCCCTCCCTCCCTCTACCAAGCTCGCCCCCCTCTTCCTCATCATTCCTCCTCCTCGTCTTCTTATCCTTCCTACTCCCATACCTCAAAACCGTCTTTGGCAACCTCTTCAATCCAATAAAAAATCCACCCACAAACGACTTCTTTTTCGACCCACTACTACTCCCGGCCAACGTCCCATTCCTCCTCAACGATTGATTCGCACCAGGAATCGGCAACGGCCTGCGCTGCTGCGTGGGTGGTGCAACCCTCTCCATCGGCACGCCCATCCCATTCGGTCCCATCCCTACAGGCATCGAATATCCATTCCCACCATGCCCATTCCCATACCCATTCTGAAACGCATTCTGATATTGCGGATACCCCGTCTCATGACCAACAGGTTCCTCTTCTCCCGGTTGATCCTCGACGTACTCTTCCTCCTCTTCTTCCTCTGTCACATTCGTGATATAAAACCCGCCGCTGCTCACTGGACGCCCATGTCCACCACCACCACCACCACCACCTCCATACCCCTGTTGATCATATCCATACCCCTGTCCCTGTCCCTGCCCCTGTATCATCTGGTGCTGCTGCTGCTGGTGCTGCGAACTCCCATACCCCCCACCACCTACACTCCTCGAATCCACACTCCCCTGCACCTGTCCATGTCCAAGTCCACGTGTATGCGGATCGGGTAACGGTCTCGACGTCCGAGCAGGTGTCGAAGTCTCCATCATCGTCGACGGATTCACCCAAGATGGTGTACTCGCATAACTCAAATACGAATTCCTCGTCGTTGATCTCATCAACCCCCCAGGCACCCCACCCCCTCCCGTATTCGTACCTGCATTCGCATTGGTAGTGTTGAAGTGGTTCGTAGTGATGGATGCAGCGTCCATGTTGAGCGTAGAGTGGATGGATGGGTTGACGCGGTATATTCCACTATGGTTTGGGTTTGGGTTTGGATTTGGGTTCGTGTTCCCATACGATGTATATGTCACATTTGGATTCATGTGGTGTGTTTTGTAGAAGTCGAGATTTCTTGATCCTCGTATGCGGCGTGAGGGAGTAGTGGTGCTAACAAGCAATGAAGTCGAGTTACTCAGGGGTCAATTTCGAGTGAGGGTCCTCTATAGAGATAACTTACCACACGGCTTTTGTTCACCCAGCCGACCCTCTTGAACAGTGGTGCGTGTGGTGCGCACCAAGGAAGCATGGAGTGACGCCCGACCTGAAACGCGCAGGTAAGTAAGTACCCAGGTATAGGATCCATACACGTGTCCCCTCACTACCTTCTTTGATGACTAAAATGAAGACCACGAAGGTTGGGGTGCTTGTCCTGCCAGTGATGCTATGGCTGACAACGTCTTGCTCGTACAGTAGATTTAGGTTTAGGTTATATGAACTACGTCGTGGGTGGGGGGCTATGAACTTAGTGATGAATCATGGATTTATTGCTTTTGATCGCGGGTTAATCTTATCAGGCTCGGCTTGCTGTACGGGTTCTGTCGTACTATGCTATGGAAGGAGGCTCGCTTCATCAATCTTCTAGTTGACGGACCGGTGCTTAACCTTCTAGCTGACTGACCGATTCCACTAGTAATCACTTGATTGTCCAGAACCGAAAGCTAGCTGTAGTTCCAAAAGCGAGGATGGCGATTACAATAACAAGAAGTAACAGGAACGATGGACTCGATTCGCGATTATAGAAGAATTGAAACCAAAAGCTTAAATTCTGGAAAGAGTGCAGGAAAAACAGCTTTGCGTCATGGAACAGACAACCGCTTTGATCCACCAGAACTAATTGGGAGCATCCCTGATCCAGGTAGAGGGGGAAGAGGCCTACGAGGGTGCTGCGACGGGAGCGGGAGTGACCTACTGCTACTGCACTGTTTCTTGAGCACCATTTTAGCATGTCCCTACCAAGAGCTTCTATGCAAAAAGATAGACGTACCAGACGGGGAGGTGGATGCGGAGGCTCGGGCGACGGAGAGGTGGATTCCGGCTCCACTATAAGCGTTGACGAGAGGGAAACTTCTGTTCTTTGAGTCGGAGATAACGGTCGTGCTGGTGCTGACGAAACCGATTCTCCTCCTCGACCCGTGTAATAGAAAGAATCGAGGGAGAGTGATGGCAGTGATGATGGCCCAAGAGATCGGCTCGACAATGGAGTTAGGGTCGTATTTGAGGTGTTGGACTTGACGACCCTACCGATACCCGGCGTGGTACATTTCGATTCTTGGTTTACACAGTATACGAAGCCTCTAGGTTCCATCATCCTCGCTTTCCTTTCCTTTTTCCTTTGGTGCAGGAGGAAAAGGCAGAGTAAGAGTTGCAATAGGATGACGAAAGCTGCAACCCCTCCTAATATTATCAAGATGTTAGACATAGATCGGTCGCACGGCCTAGCATCAAAGATCAGCTTGAGGTGAGTGACGACAGGTATAAAAACGTTGGGTTGATGACACACATTAGCGAGCAAGAAAAGAGTGTAATGCGAAGGGAATGGTAGGTCTACACCAGCGAAGAAGGGCAAGAAGGACTAGGTTCATGTCATAGCGTATGTTAAATTGCGGGATGGATTAAGCGTATGCGCATAATCCAACATCCTAGTCGATAAATTTCTCCGGTGCAAGCTATTGACTCTAACAACAACAGCACATAGGACAACAGTACTTGCTCAGCGCTGATGGTGACGGAAGCTCGTATCACCCACTCCTATTTGTTCTCTAGGTTGTTGAATGGTAGTACAACGGTTATGTCCATATGAGGCGAAGCCTTCCCTGGTGCTCATAAAGGGCATGATGAGCATAACTGATGGTATCCATGCAGCGACGGCGAGCTCACTGTAAGTACAGTATATCCAAGTCGCAATTTGCTAGGTCAGGTGGGAGTCGTGAAAGCAACGTATCTGGGACCGACTTAACACGACCGAAGGACGCAAGTGACCAGTCAATTTTGGATGAGGATGGAAAAACCAGCTGCGAGTGAGTATTGTATAAATCGCGCTCAGTGCTATTCATACCTTAGCGCTGCACTGCAGGGATCTTAAAGGACAGAAGCATTGCGAAGAGCCCAGACGGCTCATCAGTTTGACGGGTTCACGAGAGAAATATATCATTGGCGAACAACGATTGTCCACCGCCCACGGAGCTTTGGGCTAGGACTGAAGATAGAAGCCCCAGGGCGCAATTTGACGAGTTGAATGATGACACTGTATTGAGGTCTGCAGTCATATGATCCATGGAAGACTGACAATGGGTTGGGGAGCATGCATGACCCTAACCGCCCAGGAACACCATGTTTACCGTGTACGTGCGAACAAGATCGGTGATCTCGAACAGGATAACATTGTGTACACGATCCCGATTTTGTTCTGTCCAAGTTTGCGATGGCGGCAGCACCTCAATCTCTTCATTCTAAACCTGGAACACGATCTTCCTATGATAGTTCTATATACACCTCAAACAGCACCCACCCGCGTGGTGCAACACCAGCGCCATTTGCCCTTCTTCGTACAGAGGGCTACGGCTACACTGCTGTGGACCCCTACGCGGCGTCCATTTCCCAATCTATTCATAATATTGGCTACTCTCGCGTCGACACCGACTCAAGCCTCGAAGATATAGATGTCCCTGACAATTGCTACAGCCACTGTCAGCTCCCCTATCAACAGTCCATACTTACCGTCTCTGTTGGCAAGGATAAACCCGAGAATACAGAACCGTACGCCTTGTCCACATATGTTGCTGCTTTCACGCTCGACACCTTGCCCCGCCTCATCTACTCATGCGTCCTTTTGCGACTGCCGTCGCTGTACTTTTCCCGTGTCACGAGAGTATTCGAAGACGCCGACCTCACCTTACCCGAAATTAAGCGCATGGCACTTGAGCTCGCCAATCAGCACCCTGGAAACGTACACCAAGTCCTTTTCACGAATCTATCCCATCACGCTCCAGCAACGTCTCCGTTCTGGAATCTCAAGACGAACTGGGAGTCCTTCATCGAATCCCTACTTCGCGAGTGGAAGACTCTCAACATCATTTCCGTTCTCCTGCTCGGGCAAGTACCCCGTTTCGTACTTTAGAAAGTGACCCCTAATGCTGGCTCATAGTGCCATTTTGACAGTTCTTCAAATAGATATTGTCGCGATTGATCCGCTAACGAGGTACTCTGCGTTACTATCACTTGTTTGTGCTCTCATGAGCCTTCTCTATGGCTGTATCTTTATCATTCGTTTCGGCGGAATGAAGAAGCCTCACAAAGCAGCAGAATGGGCATGGGAAGCACGTCGAACAAGGACCATGATATGGTGGAATGTTTGGGTGATGCTCGCTATGCCTGCTGTTTGGCTGTCGTGGTGCGTTGCTTTAATAGGTGGTCATATCCTCTGCTGAACCACTATCAAGGTCAGTTATTGCATACATCATTTGCATCATGGGGATCGTCTGGCGAACTGGCTCGACTCGAGACGGCTTGATCTCCCCGCTTGAACCGCGACTCGCATTTTGGCCACGGTTATTCATTTCCCTCATGCTTGGTCTCGGCATCGTCTACTTCACACTTATCACGACAACTCTTAGTCGATATGGTTCCAGTATGGACAAGAAATGGCGGGACAGAGTCAAAGGCTGGACTGACAGATTGATCTTCCAACAACCGTTCCCTGAGCACATAGGCTCCTACCCGAATACCACGCCGTGGAGCACCTCAATGCATAACACCGCGCAGAGGAAGGAATCGGATGACTCCTACAGGAACGCTTTTGTTCCGCCCAGTGGATATCACTACACGCACTCTCCGTCACCCATACCCCCAACCGGCAGAGTTGAAGGACAAATTGAACCAGAGCAAGACAATGTAAACCTTGGGTCTCAGCAACCTGGTCTTCCTGCACCAGTGCAAACCTACAAAGCCGTTGCGTTGCGCTTTAACAATGCTGATGCCAATCCATTGCCATCAGACCTTGAGGCGAGGCATGTTTCTGCGGAAGTCTGGACGCGTTTCATCACCGTATGTAACCCCCTGCCTCGCGTTTTTTTTCTCGGGCTTCCACACGTCACAGGAAACTGGGGATGCCTGGGATAACCCTTTCCTTCCTGGAAGTCAAGAGACGACACCTCAGGCAAGCGTCCTCCGCGTCATATCAATGTGGAACGCCAGTGTATTTGCACATTTGTGCATCGAAGCCATCCTTTGCAAAGAATATTATCCCGAATGGCCTGAGTCGCCTTTATACGCAGTCTATCTAATGGATCATCAACCAATACTGGGTCGTGCCCTTCACCTCGAAGAACGCTTTGGGCCCGTTCCCAGAAGCCTAGCCAGGATTGACGTTCTCAATTTCTCAAACCTTGAACATAACTGGATCACTCTCTTCCCCGAGCGAGACACAGAGGTTCATTTCTACACACTTTCCTCACATAGTCTTCGGCGAGGCTTGAACGCGAGATTCCAAGTCAGAGGAGATGGTTATGATAGCGATGGCAGTGACAAGGAAGTAGAGGATTATCAGGATGATGAGAAAGAACGTAGTGTTATTGAAGCAAGGAGCGTAGGAAGTTCTTTTTCTAGTCCATCACCAAGATCGGAACCTTCGAAATCACAAACGCCATATGCACAAGGGCTCGAGGACTGAGATGTAGGCTCGCTTCATGGCAGCGAGGACAATGACAACCCGTTGTGGATACCCCATCATTGGTTTTCCGCCATTACCAGCGCCCTCGTGATACTCCAAAAAGTGCCCTAATATACCCCTAATCAACACCACGTTTCCCTCTGGATGATACTAAAGACATTCGGGTTGAGGAGGCACATTCCAGGAACTCTAGCGTGAATGGTTCCGCAAGTCTGGGCATATCGAGGACGGGTAGAGGTATTTGGGGAACTGGTGGTACTGGGGCAGAGTTGTGGCGTGGTTTTTTTCGTGTCTGTATCACGTCTTTGGTCAATAACAATTAAAGAGAAGAGGATGGGCATACTGGGCGCCGTTGAGGGGTTAAAGGAGTTGAGGGGGTTGAGTCTGCTTCAGCTACGAGGGTAGATGAACGTGAGAATTGGGTCGTTTGACGGGATAGAGCTTCCATTTCAACGACATCTTGCCGCTCCTCTCGCCGTTGCTCATCTTGTGATTGTATTTGTATAGGTACATGGTCGTGCTGAACCTGCTGAGGTATACGTTGTTGTCGGGGTAAATGGGAATGTAATTTGGGTGATCGAGTGACTGCTTTCGAGGGTGGAATAGGCTTGCTCTGTTTCACAGCAAGATCCTTATCGTCTTCAGAGGCGCGGCTGGCAAAGCTCCTGGTGCCCATGGCCTCTGCCGGGGTGGCGTACGTGTAGCTTCTTGGCTTCAATAACTTCCTTCTCTCTCGTTTCTTCCGGTGCAGGAAGAGCACATAGAGAGAGAGCATTATCAACCCAACACAGCTTACTGACGCCACTACGATCGCTGCACTGGTAGACTGATCTAACATCCTTGTTCCGTAGAATCTGTGAGTCGGAGCTTTGAAGAACAGACTACTGAATACTTACATTAGGGAACAGTGAAGTGGCTAGTTGAATGGAAGGTAACCGCTGAGGCATCTACGTGTGTCAAATCACCGTAACTCACCCTCCTTAGGTGCATGTTATATCGAGGAAACAGAGATCAACTAGAATCAAGTGTAGCAGATGTCGGATTGATTTTTGGGGGATCATCAACTACTTTGGGAACCGTCGATAGGGACCAAAGTTGCGTCGTCGAATATCAGAGTTTTTCACATTGCTTTCTTCGGTTAGTGTTGGTCCGAAATCCCCAGATGCTGATCGCATATAATTATAACATTCGTACGTCGTTAAAAAACTACAGAACATAAAACTGAAGAAGCTGGCGGAATGCTTATACAGGTATATTCATAAGAGTGTAACTGAACAGAACATACCCAAACCTGTCTCGACACTACGCTTCGCCTTTCTCCTTTGCGTCGTCCACGGAATCCGACCTCTTGGGCTACAAGGGGAAAAGTATACTAAGTTCCTGCAGCACCGGAGCTAGATCAAAGACTTACCTGAGCCTTTCCAACGACGTCCTCCAGTGTCTTCTTTCCAACGTTCTTGTCGATGGCCCAAGCGCTGAAGACGTGCCCTTGCTGGAAAATTTCTTCGACTTCTTCAAGGGTTCGTCCGACAGTTTCAGGATACATGAAAAACACGTGGAAGAATGCAGCAAAGTTGAAAGTGCCGAAGATGAAGTATGTCTTCCATGCAATGGTGTCGAGGCCAGGGGGCACAGCATATGCGAGCGAGAAGTTGAAAAGCCAGTTAGTCGCCTAAAATCACGCATCGGAGCAACTTTAGTGATTTGGCAAGCGGGAAACTCTGATTGCATGGACTCACGGTTGCTAATGCCACCGCTTTTCCACGAATTTTCAAGGGGTACTACGGAGGGGTTTAGGAAAGAGCGGTAATGAGGTACGCTGGCGGCTCACCAATTCCGCAGGATACGTCCAGGAGACGGGTCCCATAGTAATAGCGAAACTGAGGTGGGAAAACGATGAGAAAATGAACCCAACAAGAGATCACCAGTCGACTCACCTGCATACGAAAAAGTAAGAACAGACAATGATAGCTTTGGTTGCAGCATTGTTGTGTTCCACAACCCAGACAGCTAATAGGATAAGTAAGCATCTCTCCGTACCTGAGTGTAACGGGACGTACGAGAACCGGCGATGGTTGCCCAGTGTCCGAAACGGGCCTGCAAACCTCCGACAAGGAATAGCCAGAATCCCATCAATAGCAATCCAGCGAGGAGCATCGGCCTACGGCCCCATCTATCAATGTAGAGGATTGCCGGAACTGGAGCGATCAAAATCAGAACAAAGTCCGGCGTAGTTGGAAAGGAGTACGCACCAGTGAATGCGACATTAAGGACATATTGCACGGACTACCACGGTTGAGCGCGACCAGGTTGCATGATATTGAAGGGAACTTACATCGGCAATGAGATTGGTACGGCGACCAGTCAAGCCAGCACCTTGGAAGACATAGACGATATAGTACCTGATCCAAGGTTATTGATGGAAACTTGGATCGCTAACAATGATACGTACATCATAACGTTCATTCCAGTGAGTTGGGACCACATCTGAAGAGCACAACCAAGGAAGACACGGCGGGGGTTTCCACCTTTGAGAAGGTCGAGGTAAGATTTAGCACCTTCAGTGCGTTCAAACATGACCTGGAAATCCTTTAGCGCCAACTCTGACCATTAGGCGTCTGTCGTACCTGCTGCTTGATTTCCTCGTATTCGAGCACGACGAGCTCATGATTCTTGTCACCCCCACCATGAAGGTCTGCTAGGACTTGCAACGCTTCGTCCTCACTATCCACGATGTTAGTGGATAGGAACCAACACCCCGACAGTAACCACTCACCGGCCCTTGTCGAACAGCCAACGAGGACTCTCTGGGAAGATAAGCATCCCCAGACTGAGGATAATGGCAGGAATCATTTGAAGCCCCCATGGAATTCGGAAGGATGCAACGCCGTTGATATACGAGCAACCGAATTGAATGAAGTACTGAATCAAGATACCCCAAGTAATAGACCTTTCCATCAAATACCGGTTAGTGCGCGACTATTTTAGGAAGGATGTAAACTCACCATTGTTGAAGAGAGACCATGCGACCACGGATAGACGGTGCTGTGATTTCGGATTGATAGATGGGGACGACAGCACTTGCGAGACCAACTGAGATTCCAGAGATTATACGGCCGACAACCAACATGCCGCGGTTCTCCAGAGAAAGTCACGTGAGAACAACAACTTGAATTTCAGGAATTAGAGGTCCGAGCTACATACCACAGAAGCGCATTGCAAGATAGACCCAATAACCCAGACTATACCGGCGAGGATAACGGTCGGCCTACGACCAAGGCGATCTGCCAATTGCGTGACAGCAAGGGCTCCAATGAAGGAACCAGCAGGCATCGAAGCGACAATTGCGCCTTGAGCTCCACTTCCAGGCTAATCCAATTAAGTCAGCTTCTTGGCCTTCCCTTCTTTTTCCTCGAAACAAGGTCTCACATTATGGAATTGCTTTAGATAGGACTCGTTCTGGCGAAAAAAATGAGATGAGCGATACAGAGGCGTTGCGGATGAGCACTCACGTTCAGTACCCCAGACATCGAGGAGATGTCGAGACCGAACAGACCTCCTCCAATACACGCAAAAGAGCCCACCACATACTGCAGCATCGATGAGCAGCAGGACGGTGTCGGATTTCTTGGGGACTTACGGGGTTAGACGCAATCCTAGCGTTGTACTACATACATCATCCTTCATCAGGGCCAGCGACAAATGGTATATCAAGGATGATCCTACCTTCATGGCTAGGGGATTTCCTCGCGCGAGGGCTGATGAGAGCTTGGGCGGAAGAACAAGAAATGCACTGGGAACAGCAATTTATATCATAGCGGCAAGCAAGTGAGAACGACCATGCCAAATGGTCATGAGTCTCGGGTAGACTATCCCCTCCGAGAAAATCGTGATAGTCACGGGATGATATGGAGCACGCGGAAATAGACACACAAGAGGCATTTCAACCCCGTAACAGGAACAGAAGCGCCATGAGAGGGTGGTTCCCGTCTACACACTACGGTTGCTTTCGTCCGACGTTTTGTTTCACTTGGCACCATCGGAGTCTCGTCAGATGAGATCCATCGGCTTAACAGGCCACAGGCCAAAATCAAAGACCCTCGATGGATCAACAATCTGGGTACTCTTGAGTAGTCTGGGTTGGGCAATGAAGTGTGAACTAAAGAAAGAAATTTTGATGGGGGTTGTTGGGCGGCCCGGCAGCCCGGCAACCTATGACCTCTGTGGTTACTGTGAATGTGTTCCGCCCCACTTCAGCAAGCCCAAAAGAAACTGCGACCAAAAACGACAAACGCGCAGTCCACCCTCTTGACAACATATCGTCCCATCTACCGACATCTACACTACTTTCTCCAACTGTGGCGCACTTCTGGTCAGATCAGTGAAAACCCCAATCTGATCTGATCAACTAACTATACATAAACTACTCCACCCCCACCACGACTGAGTGGAAAGCATCATGTGCGAAACCATATGGCTCATGGCGGCTTCATTCATTTATGTCGCCGTATTCTATAAATACCTCAGACTGTAATGTTCAGCTGCTCGAGTGACAGCCATCCCATTGGTCCAGCTCTTCAAGTGTCCCTGACATATTTGCTGGGGCGTGCAACGCTCTCCAGGCGAATGCAAAACCTTTCCCGAGATCGGGGAATACATTTTCCCAGGCAATGCGGAGCATGCAGTGCGCAGCGAAGGACACTATTGAACATTGACAAGGGCTATTAAAGCTTACATGTGCACATACTCCGACCTGGGAATCCATGGAAGTTGTTGAAACTGTTGTGGGGGCACCCTGTTTTCATATCACGCGATCAACGAAAATGAAGTGGGGCAAGCTGTCGTTGGAGTGCGAAAAATTCTGGTCTCTGAGACACTCGGATTACGTAATAAATATCAAATGGTTCAAGGTGCCGACAGTGCCGGATTACTGCGAAAGGGAAAGCCACAAACGCAGCTTCTGTGTTAAGGGTTAAGGGAGGAAGTTGGGTAATTCGCAGTTCCTGGCCCTGCTTAGAACAAAAATAACCCCTTCCTCGATTCTTCCAGGCCGAAGTTCTAGAGGGACCTGGAATGAGGCACCTAGGCGTAAACCCACCACAGACATTACCTGTCTTGACAATCCCACCTAACGATCAGCAGCACACGAACGACAATCCGTATGATCCAGCGACAGCGCTCAGGCCCAGCATTACCGAACCCGAAACTGCGAGAACCTAGTGCTTATAGCAATACGCCGAGTTCGCCCAGTCTCACGCGACTAAAATAATGTGCCTCTGGTTCTTTAACAATAGGCAGACTCTCCCGTCGCATCTCACCCCGTGCCCGAGGTTGAAATCGGGGCATAAGTTACTATCCATACCGTCTCCCCGCCACCGGATCGCATTGAAAAAATGACAATGTAATGTAGAACGTACACCCATGCTAATTGTGTATATACGGTCCGATTAACTCAGGGGCTAGGCAGAATGGCTGATACAATTTTTGTATCAAGCGATTGAAATAGCTTCAGTCGCACAGGCTGTCTTCGCCGAGTGAATAAGCCATCGCTATATATAGGGGGTCTACTCCGAAGGGCTTGCTCAGTCAGTCCGCCGAGCTATTATTGATCACATGCCGTACATTGGATGGCACCAAACGTGATTAACATCACATCTATACATAACAGACTACAGACAAGATATCTAATACTACATACAAAGGCGTATTTTACAACCAAAAGAACAGCAGCGTAGCGGGAGTACAAAACCATGGAACCGAAAGCAACAAGAAAACGAGACCAAGCCAGCAAGAGAGCACGAAGCCCTCAAACATCCAAAAGGTAAAACAACAAAAGATTACGAAAAGTAATGAAGGATGGTGGTAAATAATGCCAAGATAAGGGAATGAAAAAAGAATGAACATGTCAAGTCGTGACCGAGTCAAACGTCCCTCGAGCCCCTCGGGGGCCGACGATTGCCAGGATTCGTCACCGAACCCTTCCCAGGGAAGGCTTCACGAAAGCCGGACGTGCCCATCATAACGCACGTATATCCCCCTCCCCCTCTGCCAATCAATTCAGCCAACCAACACTCTGCACCTTCCTAACCTTGCCGCGCCACCCCTCAAATGACCTAACATCAACCTTATAGCGCCTCGTAAACGGCTTCCCAACCAACGGAATCCCTCTCTCCAATACGACCAGACTTACAGGCCGTCCATCAGCGTCTGCAACGACATCATACGACCCCTCCTGTTTCAGGTGATTCGGACACCGTTCTTTGGCCCATCGGACATTGATCTGCCGCAGGCGCGTGTTATACCGCAGTATCAAGAGAGCCGTTTCAACCATGCTTTCGTCTCTGTACGTGTGTCCCTTTGTGAGCGAAAATCGCTTGAGGTCCGACAAAAGATGGAGCTGTTTTATCAACTGCTTGAGTTGTTTCTGCGGTCCGTAATTATTAGGGTCACAAATCACAACCAGGCTGAAAAATAAAAACGGAAAACTTACAGCTGGGAATCCTGTCGTGCACATAAAATGGAAATCCGTCAACTTCGGGACCGACTCGACAAGGGCCCTATAAAACGCGGTATTGTCCCTCGCAGGGTTAGCAACATGTGTCCAAATATCCAACGACGTCAATGACGTCAATCTCCTCAGTACAGGACACACCACAGACAGCCTACTCTCGTACATCGGTTCACAAGTCAAATCCAGGGTCTCCACCGACTCTGGATGAGGTAGTTCCGCGAGTTGTTGGTAAACACCGATGTACGTGTCGAGGACCGGAAGTGCTATTGGTCCAAGGTGCATCGGCATGAAGTCGGGAGACATCCATTTTTTGAAATTCCACAGGAAACGAATGTATTTGAGCGATGTATGTGCAGTGAGGAAATTGCCAAGGGTTCGAGGATCCGCGGGAGGTCCCAACATAAAGTCGCTCTGATATCCGAAGGAGCCGAGGGTAAGTGTATGTAATTTTGGCCAGTGGCCCTCCATTGCGGGTTCAAAGTCGAAAACACGCGCTGATGACGAAAAGCTGCATATTGCGAGTTCTTCGAGATTCGGACAGTGTTTGATAATCATTTCCCAGAAGCGAGACGGGAGTTCCTCAAGCGGCGGAAAGAGTTCTAAAAGAGGTATCGCCGCGGGAGGTCAGAGGAACATTTCGCGGAGGGCACCAGAAAAACTGCACCTGTGCCCCCTAAACCATGCCTGACTATCAGGGAGAAGCTAGTAAGGTCTCGAAAATCGAACAACTGAGCATTTCGACATGAGCATCACAAATCGAGAATAAGCCAGGGATTGGTTTAACGGCTCACCCGGCTATTGCTATCCAATGGGCGGGTCCCAACATTGGTAAACACGCTCTTGAGTTTCGGACATCTGGAAAATCAAAAGGTCACCAACCCGACACGAGGTTGCAACACGATTCCACAGACTTTAGCCGCAACGTCTCCCATAGCCGATCCTCTGGCAACTCGAGTCCATCCCAATCAAAGGTGTGCATATTCACCAGATCACTCGCAAGGCCCTCCAGTTCTGTGACGACCCAATCCTCTGGGAGGTACTCGTCTGGCCTTGGCCACGAGAGATAGTAGTTTGGGCGAACAGCGAGCTTTTTGATATACTTGGAGATTTCCCGCTGGCGGCCGAGCATCTCAAGGGCAACGCGACATTTTCTACTTGATTTGAGGACGACGGTCTCGTATAGAAATGGCATAAGGATACGGCGCAGACAAGAGGACTGAAAGAAGAGTGTTTTTAATGAGAATCGATGAGAGGAGAAGCAGAGCGTACTGTAAGGCTAAAGTTGAGGATGTCAGCGATGGGGAGAAGGGCGGCTATTTCGCGGATGATATCTTCTGGTATAGAGCCTGTGATTCCGCCGTCGACTGAGTGGCGTGCAGAGCTGAAGCTAAGTTGGTCGACATCAGGTGAATCTGTGTCAATATCCACGAGGCCGAACTTGAGAGCGCCCTGAACCGAACCCCGACGAAGAGGGACGGAACTGTTTGTAAAGAGGGTCATGAGACTACGTCTTCGGTTGTTTCTGAGGTCTCTGTCCTGTTTTTCATGGTTAGTTGAGGCGCGAGAGACGATGGACATGGCTGGGTGGTGGGGAGGGGCTGGGTAACATGCACTACGGAGAGTAACATACCCCTTCACCCACTGCACAGCCACAGCGTCCAGTATTTGCTTGATAGCCGCCAGAACTCCATTCCTCAGCCGTTGTAGTGCGTCGCTTTCGACGACCGTCCGGTCTTGTTTTCTCAGTGTCCGACAATCGACCAACGACCCATTGCGTGTCGCGAGCACTACCATCTACTTTGCTCGAGGAATGTCCTCTCTAATGCACACAATTATATAAAACAAAGGGCACCCTCCAACGGCACCTCACTTCATTTGATTTCCGTTTTTATAACCTAACAATGGACATTCTTAATCATATCCCGCCTGTCCATTCTTCGTCTACATCCTTTCCCCAACTGATTAGCGGTACTCCGACCTCGCCCCTATAGTACATTTCGTTCTCAAGGCCGGAATCCTGTGCGTCCCGACACCTCCTTCTGGGCAATGCCGGGAAACTGAATGTCTAATAACGTTGACCTCTTAAACAAGCCCATTTTGTAATCAATCAACAATAGAATAACGTGGCACAAGCAATACAGCACGATCGCACACCGAGTAATGACAACTGTTGAGTGATCCGTCATCTTAGTGCCATTGTCGGGATCACGAATCGTTCCGGGATGCGTAAAAAAAGATACTTAGCAAGTATTCAAGTGTATGCCAAGAGACGTCGCTGTTTCGAAACGCACTGTGCAGATCCATCATTGGCTGAACTCAACAAAGCCCTTTTCAAAATAATACCTATTACAACGCAATCAGTGCTGTTATTACATGGCTATATGGGGTAATGGTTAGATAATGGCAACTACAGAATCAGGGAAATAAGTCAATGAGTAGTCTCGGGAGTCCACTTACGATACAATAATCAGGGGAGAGGCATAAACAGGGGTTGCCAAAGTATGACTTGGAGAACTCAATTAATCTTATATATAGTCGCTTATATCATGTACATCGACTAATGCGTAATTACACCTCCAGACTCCAGAGGCTGGACCAATGTTTTGCCTCCAACCCAACAGGACATTCAGACCCGCCTTCTCGCTTAAGTCGTGGCATCTATGACAACAAATCAACCCGTCACATGCCTTAGATTCACGCACCATCAGTCTTCCTATGTCAGAAATCCCAACGATATGTCGAACGTGTGGACTCGTACAGGAAATTTATGTGTAATCGCTACGAGTCCCAGATAGGCAGATCTGACCTAATTCAGTTTGCGAATAAATCCTCGTCGTACGACTTGGTGTTGTCAATGGCTGCGGATTGATTGGCCCATGATCAGCCAGACCATCAACCTACGGACAGCGTCAATCAAGACCAAGACACAATTAATCTATATTCGCGCACCTTCGCGTTGGAGCTGTTAACACCTGAAACGCCCAGACCTCACAGGATACGCCATGTGCTCACAGATACAATCTCCAGCGACATCCTCATCGAGATCTTTGAGTACACCTTACCCTCCAAAGAATTCAAGAGGAGGCATGTCACACTCTGTAGCCACTGGAATTACGTCGCCGTCACCATTTCTCAATTCTGGTCTTCCATCCACATCCTTTTTCAATCCCAAGTAATACCCACCTCAATCCTCAATATATTGTTCACAAGGTCGACCGGCGCGGCCCTCAACATCACTTTACGAGACCCAGCTTCTCTTTGGCCAACCCTGGTTGAGCTCGGATGTCGCACAGAGCTCCTCCACGCAATCAAAAAGCACATTTGCCGCTACAGATATCTTCGCCTAGATATGTCATCCAGGATTTTACTCGGTTTTTGTGCCATTCGAATGGAAGAGGCGCAGAACTTAGAACATCATGGGGTCAGAATGACAATCACCAATGACGACCCAGAATGGCACACCAAGGGGCTGCTTCACCAGCTGGGCCGTCTTCCCAGCCTTTGCCAACTTGCATGTTCCAGCCACTGCCTGACCTTCACGGAGTTGTTCCTTTGCAAGGTTGAACCACCTTAGCTGGGCCGACTTGCCCGCACTGAGCTAACATGCCCAATAGAGGCGGGTGGACCGCTCCAGCTCCTGAACAGTTGCATATCCGCCATGCGTGTTACCTTGGGTAGCTCAGTGAGCAGAGACACGCCAATTTCCATGAATCCCGCATGCCCACCGACTCCTCTCGCAAATCTTCTCATCCTCGATATCTCACTAGATCCAAGCGTCTATCGCACTATACTTCGATCTATCCTTTCCCAATCTTCAAGTAATCGAGCTGAAAGGCCTTAGGACGTATGATGTTTCCGACACCGTCCGTATGTGGGCTCCTTCACTAGACATCCTGAGAGTCCACGACTGCGAGTTCACATCGGAAGGGATATTGCCGTTTCTACACCACCCCGACGTCAGTCGTATTCCAATCGTCGAAGTCCAAACAAGAAGGGAGCTTCGCGGCAATCCAGATTTTGATGCTTTCTTTCAAGATGCCGCGAGTTTGAACGAGGCAATGGTAGTCCTAAGTTGTTTACTTATGCAAAGCAGTCTAGACCGTTTGAATGTTGTGTCGCTGGATTGGTCGATGTTTCTGTTTACAGGAGATATATTCGTGATTTTCCTTTGGGCAGATGTGTACTCACGGTTCATCCATGCCTGCTTGATAACATTTTGTTTTGCTAACTGGTTATGATTTGTGATATCACCTCACAACAGATGTATGGAAAGCTGTGTGCATTCAAGAATATAGGCTATCCACCTACTGGAAGTAATGCAGGTGTCGTACGATTTGATCTGCTGGCTTAGCCTCCTCACTATAACACATTGTTGCATCTAATGATCACCTGACACCTTTTTCCAATCAACGGTATTAAACGCCTTCATATTCTCGTACTAATTAATACCCAAAACTATCAGGAGAAAGGAAAACATACAATCGAGTATTATAAATTTAGCTTTACTAAAGATACTCAGACGCAGCTTAGACCCGGTTCGGAGACTCTAACAACTTAATGTCCTCATCATATGACCCTCTCCTCGGATGACCCAATTCCAACGCGACACGGACACTTCCACTCGTATTAGCCCAATCACTCTTGTTTCGACGATGGCTTAGAATTCCCCTGCCTGCATCCATGTTTACGAACGAGGGATTGGCAGAACTAACGTTGGTGAAACTCGGGATCGGCATCGACATCGGCATTGCGACATGTGGATCGCCACCTCTGCCTTGAACCCGCAAAGCTGACGTGCCAACGACAACGCGGCCAACGGAGGTGTGATTGAAGACTTTCCTCATGCGTTCGAAAGTCAAGGAACGAGTGATAAGAAGGAACACGGCGCCAAGGAAGGATGGCGCCCAGATGAGGAGGAGGATAAAGCCCGGGATGGCATACTTGAAGTCATACTCGATCGTCTTCAAGTGGTCGGCTACCCAAAGGGTGTCGTTCGCTTGAGTACCGATGAAATTATTGGCCATCATATCCGTCCAGATGAGATTCCGTATGTTGATGTTTCCGATGGTAGGATCCTGCGCTACCAAGGACTGGAGCCTTGACTTTATGGAGTAGTCGGACTTTCCGGAGTAGTCTGTAACGGAATCACTGTCGTCCGACGGCAGCCCACTTTCATAGATCATGCCCCATAGATGTGCATGACCACCCGCAGGAAAACCGGCAGGGAAGACATTCCACACGGAAGCCCCACCCGCTGGTAGGTAGAAGCTGTCCGCACGGATGGTCCAAAGCGAGGGATCGTTCTCATACCGGTCATCAACACGTCCCCACATTAAATCGATATCGGAGATGTTCATGTTCGTCTTTTCCGTTGCCCATAACACATTCGTTTGGTTTTTTGCACGAGAAACACGCAGGTCTTGGATGCGTGTGGTACCGTTTGTGGAAAACGCGACTGTCTGGATAGATGCACGTGTGGCACTTGAGCATGCATGAATACTCTGGCGCCACTTTGATCCGCGGTCAAAGACCCGCGGATCCCCACCATCCGTTCGAAGAGGAGGACCAAGGAAAATCCCACAGGCAACATGGACGTTAGTCACGTTCGCGGTATCTTGTCCTCCATAGCCTTGGCATATAATATCACCCGTGGACGCTGCAGTGTCGTTGAGGTAGCTGATAGGAAGGCTACTCATCTGGCCAATGTTAATGTCAGAAATAGAGAAACTGGGGGAGGACATGTTGAGGGGGTAAGCGGCGCCGATAAAGGACGAATCACGGGTGGCATTGAGGGCCTCCATCGCGAAAAGATTGCTGTATACTGCCCCCTTGTAGGCGTGTTGGAAGAGATCGATATGTTGGCCATCGCGATTGAGAGAAGGGGGCTCACGGGTGAGATTAACGAACCCCCCAAGATCTGTAATGTTAAAGACCTTGATTGAACTTCCGGGCCCACTATCCGGCAGGAAATAATCCACCGTCAAGTTGGTATCGACACATTGTGTAACTGGCTCAAGCCATAGGACGTCCTGAGACCACGTTCCACCATGCGGAACATCGGGGAGTGTTTGGTTCCAAAGGCCGATTCCTGGATGGTCTGGCGACATATCAACCACGATGCCCTCAGCTGCAAAGATATCGTCGCGCAAGATGAAGGTTTGCGCGGATCCAACGAACCCAACGCTAGAGTTTTGCTTAGCGTCCCCCTCGTAAAATTTGCGATATTGCATAGCGAATGGTCCGTATGGAGTACTGTTGAAGATCTCGAGGATGGAAGGAGCGATGGCTGTGGTGTTTGGGTTATCATTCCCAGGACATGCCAATGCCTCGATACTTCCACATTGACGCCCATACACGAAGCTACCGCGATTTGGAGTGGTTGAGAGGGCAAGAGCAGAGGTATCCGGGACGTATTGTGCGTGGACTTGGCGGAAGTTGGAGGCGACAACTGGGCCGTCAGCGAGCCCCAATGGGAGAACGACTCCGGCTACGGCAACAAGGACCGTGGTGAGCATGCCCAAGTGAGATGTGGTACAAACTGCCGTTCCAGACCGTCGATTGGAACTGGAGTCAGTCTGCAGAATGGTGGGCCATACAGATGAATGCAAAGTGCGACTAATGGAACTCCAAGACAGGGCCGAATTTTCTTTTGGCATGAAATGAACGAGGAGAACAACGAGGGAAAGGGAGATGGTGAATTGAATGAAGGTGATAGCGGCATTAATTATGGTCGCTGTTTGAGCCACGGATATTGGAGAAATAATATAAACCATCCTTCTAGACATTGCGACTGTCAGAAAAGTGACTCGGGGAGCTGTTGGACACGTTGCTTACCGCTCAGGCAATGGAGATAGGAAGTTTGGGGGGATGCAAGCGAAAGGAAACCATTTATCCCCCATTTTAAAGTTGACCAGGGGTTCTATGATATCAATCGACTAAAATTGGACCAAACCATCGTGACATTGCAACGTGAACATTCAGATCTTCAAATGCGAAGCTGATGGGTCAGTAGTGTATCTATTTTTAGCTTGGGTGCTCTGCATGGGACGGAATAGTTGTAAGTTTGCATATGCTAGGCGGATTTGGACCCACTGGCAACGAGGTCTGAGCATCTTCTACCATCTCAACGCCCCGCATGCATGGTAGTGGCAGCCTTGGCTGAAGCTGCAAAGTGATATAAATCTGTCGGGATTCACAAGGGAAAATCCATTGGTGACCGTGCCTCAGAATAGACGATACATAATTGGCGGGCAGAGTAACCTACCCAAAGAACAATGGAGCTAGTTCGTTTTGTGGAATCCACTATCGTTATTACGCCACATATGTCAATCCAATATGCCGCACATGTCATCTACTGGACGTATCAGGCCCCAAGGACATCAAGGGGCTTGACATTCGGCGGCATTGGTATCTCTGCTACAGCGTTGAGACGGTGTCAAAGTGACAATTTGTATTGCAGAATATCGAGGCCATTTACTGGAGGATTTTCGATCTTGCCCGGTGTTAGTCTTAGCAAGAATGAAGCAACGGATGTGGAGGATCCTTCAGACTCTCTTGGTGCTGAGCAGTGGCCCAGCGCTCTTCTGGGCATTGTGGTAGCAAGACGCGCCGCCCAAGTGATACTATACCTGCTCAGCTCTCAAGGTAAGAGTTTTCGTGGTGGATTACTGGGGTAGCCGACTGTATGAACTGAATATACCGACTCCCAACCCATTGGGGGGATTTTCTTCAAACTCAAAAGATGACGACCTTCAGGACGTTGTTGCGAGAGCTTTTCGTTCACACGTGTGTCCTGCCTCCTCTCGTTGGAGCACATGAGTGGAGAACGACATCGAAAGAACATAGTACAAAAGCATTACTCCGTCAATCATCCGATTGTGTCTATCCGCTTCTCCTATGTGTACAGATATGGGCGGAGGTTGCCTTAGGGAGTTAATGGAAACTTTCAGCAAAGAACTAATGTTTCTGGTCAAAGCCGAAAGAGCCCGTTGACCTTTGAATTGCGGACGGGAAGCGAAGAGGGACTCATAAGTGCTTATTTTTAGCTGGAACACGACTATTTTGAACCCTCCTTGTGTTCACCCGCCCTATATCTGCTGATTCAGGAAAGCTAGCGATGCCAAAAAAAGTTCTGAATTGACCAAGAGGTGCGAGTCAACGTAGACTCGTAAGCCAAAAGACGGTACGGGAAATCTCGACGATTGATTGTGTCCGTCGTTTGGCCACACCTCGTTCACATGGATACATTCGGCACGCCATGAGATTTTAGTAACGCTAATCTTATATGATTCGAACAGTACCGTTGTATTGGGAGTGACAGAAGGAGACATGCTGAGATACAATATACTACATCTTTGCAATCATCCAGACCAGACCTCTGCAGCTCCAGCACGGTAGTGGAAATACGCCGCTTCCGGCAGCCCTCCAAGGTTCCCTATCTTGTGTGGACGTTCACCTTCAATGGTTCTGGATACATCGGATTGATGTGATGCATAGATCCACACATCTCAACTGACGCAGTTGCAATGCTGAGAATGAGGAGAAAACTGGATCTCGAAGATGGCGGTAAGTGAGTGTTGACTTACACCTTCCTGAGCTTGAGTTCCTGACATCAAAGCAGGATTTTTGTCTGTTGTCTGTTGATTGACCATCGTCGGCCGATTTGCAAATTCTGTCTGTTACCCAAGTTTGCAGGAGCATTCACTTGCTATATCTTTTAAACTGGAGTCATTGGGGCGACAGGAGCGGTGTTCCAGTGGTTCACGAATGGGAAGCTTCGTTATTCTGTGTCTTCTGACCTAACTTTGACCTGTCCTCTCACAGTATAATCAATCATATCGCGATTTCCGCGGTTCTCAGAGTGCCCGATTATTCAATTGTTATCGGTAAAGCACCTGGAAGACGAGATTCCTCGTGCTTTCCATGGGAGGCCCAGCAAATGGAGCCTTGAATTTCAAACTCCGATATGGCTTTTTGTTCGGCGTTTGCTTCTTGGCTTTCCCAACCATGGCAGAGACCATCTCGACTAATTGCCTTCTTGACGGCGACGGCCCAGAGAAGGTCTTTACTGTGAAGATCCAGGCGAACGAGAATATCAGCATCCTCAAAGAGTGTATCAAAGCCAAGAGGCAGTGCTTTGCAAATGTAGATGCAGTGGACATTCGACTCATCAAAGTGTCCCTCGCTCCCGATGAGGTCTCCAGCTTGGCTGATCCCCTCGCAATTCCTGGTGCCCAAGAGCTTTCCCAACCTCTCGATCTGCTCGTGGACCACTTCCAGAGCGTCAACATCAGGCATGTCCATGTTATCGCACTTCGCCCTGTCGGTGAGTAGGCTTCTGATCCGTCATTGTTTCTCGCGCCTGACTGACAAATCCAGTATCCGCAATCGCCGCAAAGCGCAAACGACAACGACAACGTCATTTTGGCTTTGGACTGCAACTGGGTGGTATGTCAGGCTTCGTTCCCTGACTAATACACTGTCAATGACGAATAGTTCAGTCCGTGAGGATTACCTGCAGCTAGCTCACCGAGCAGAATCACCATCCGATATGGAGCAATTTCCCAACGTAATAGGCACAGTGCAGCGAGACTGCCCTCTCTTCAATGGCAGACCCATCCGTAACACTGGCCCTCCAATCAGCCTCTACGAACCCATTTTCGCCACCATAGATGACAAATTGCGTGACCTCAAATCCGTGAATGGTGACCCTCTCATCGAAGCTGTGACAAAATTGGTGTCGGAGGTGGTCGAAGTGCACGATGAGGACGAGCGGTTCTATAAGGGGATGACAGTCGAGTCCTTATGCGCAGCCTTGGGTATCCCACTAACGGAATTCGTTTCCGGAAGGACGGAAGATAGCGAGGGTCTGTGGACGTGTAAGCTCGCAGATGGCTTGAGCGAGGCGATTGTGGTCCATGTGGAATGGACGGTCGAGCTTGGGGTCGGCGGTGATGGTGAACTACTAAATGCTCTGTCTCTGAGGAAGCAGCTCGTCAAAAAAGTAGTAAGCTTATGACTGTGTTTCTCGAATCGCCAGACTGACAACTGCGTAGTATGGCGAGGTCATTGATTCATCGTGTTGCCCATCGATCCTAATCACCCTGGCTGGTCCATACATATCTTTCGCAGGATTTCTTCTTTCAGAGGTGGCGATATTACAGGCATTCACACCGTACCTACCACTAGTATTGAAGCCAGGGATGGAGCTAGAACAAATTCAGGAATTGTCCAAGTACTTTACGGTATTCAAGGACGCCGTGGGCAATCTCAAGGACAAATACTCGCGTGTCACGGTGCAAGACCACCCAACACTTGCCATGCTTCTCCCTCGACCGGAATACCTGCCAAATAAAGCGCCTCCAGAAGACCTCCAGTTCATCGGACAGCTGTATTCCAGTAGCTACATGCGTTATCTCTTCAAGGCTCGGTATGGGGACAAACCGGTGTTGGTCAAGTTCAGTGACCGATACGGAGAAGACGCACACCGACTCCTTGCCGACTCGGGCCTCGCACCAAAACTATATTTCTGCACCACCATTGCTGGAGGGCTCACCATGGTGGTTATGGAGTATTTGTCGGAAGCGAAAGAGCTGCACCGTGCCTTTCCCCGAGGTCGAATACCTCAACAAGTGTTCGACGACGTGAAACGTGCGGTTGAAATTCTCCATGCCAGCAAGTTGGTGTTAGGCGACCTTCGAACGCCCAATATCCTGGTTACCCGACTCGCCGACGGCGTGTGGCGGACACAGTTGGTTGACTTTAACTGGGCAGGTCCAGAGGGTGTTGTTCGCTATCCACATTTTAAACTCAATCGTCACCCCGAGGCCCAAGTTGGGTGTTTAATTAAGCGGGAGCACGACTTGCACATGCTGGAGTTGTTGCAAAGCCTGAGCTCATAGACTTTGTCCTTTAATTGATCATGTATAGCAAGCACCTTTGAGTAACTGTCGGTACATGATGCGGCTGTGTAACCACATGACCCTGGGATGAATTATCGGACCTGTTGGAGTGACTTTCCAAGTCGACCATCGGCATGAACTCAGGAACTCACCCACTCTTCACTACTTCTCTCTCCTCCTTCAACTGGTGTAACTATATGCGCCATGATTTTACCCAGCAGCTCAGCCGCAACCGCTGGAGGCTCGCAAGTCAATGAAAAACTCGCAGAGACTGGACCGACACATCCTCCAAACTCGACGTCATCGTCATCATTATCATCGTCAACTCCTACAAGAAACAGCTTCTTTCAGTTTCGTCTGCCCAGCAGCTTGGAATGGATACCTAAGAACTGGACCTGGTCAAAACTCAAGCCAGTCATTCGGTGTGCGATCGTAGCTTGGGTCTCCTCTTTACTGTTCATCATACCAAAGGTGGAGCGTCTCATGGGACAGGTGCGTCCTTTGCCTTTTATCTTTTCTTTATGTTTTGCTAAGGACGCTATTTCCAGGCTAGTTTTCTGATTCTTATCGGTAGGAGCAGCTGAAATGGTCGCGATTCAATCGCTAAGGCTTCATCTTAGCTGCCTTCCTGTCCCCACCTAGCGACCCATTCATGGCCGTCCTCGAACGCGAGTTCCTGATCCTTCTGTTCGTTACTCTTGCGTGGGCGTATGTTTCATAATCACTCTCTGCTCCCTGACAACTGCTCACAGGATTACCTGGCGTAGGTGGGCGTGCCTTGGAATTTTTCTGGCAAATATAGCTCGGACAAATACCGATCCCACCGTCTCGTTCAATCAAGCTATTACTGGAGATTACATCCAGGCCGCTGTAAGGTTCCTGCGTGTCCCTCGATCTGGTCACCCGCAATAACATCATTGTAGCCCACAGTCATCATTGGTGTTTTCGTCTTCTTCGGAAGTGCCTCCTTCTTGTATATCAAAGCCAGACAAGGCCCTGGACCTTATCTTTTCCCTTGTATATTTGCTTGCATTTGCATCGGTGAGCTCTCTTTTACCCTGCCAGACGTATGCTTACTTAACGAATGCAGATATTTCGCTGACTACTGCTGTTTTCTTCCCTTATCCTTACTATATTGTGAGCCCTCAACTCAGCTATATTGAATGAGACCTCATTATGTCGCAGGTTGGGCGCAGTATTGTCATTCCATTATGTCTCCACTCTGCGCTGTCCCTCCTAGGGTCTCTTCTTATCTTCCCTTCGACCATCTCTGCACAATTCACTACCCGCCTCCAGCTATTCCTCACGCCTTTGATATCCGCACTTGACTTGCACCGTCAAATACTAGATACGACTGTCCCGTCTGATGAGTTTCGATCCCTCACGTCCTCTATCACGTCCACTATTGATCAAGCTGAAGGCGCTCTTGGGCCACTCGCTGCATGCGTGCGCCTCCTGAGTAGTGATGTTATATTATGCCGATTCGCGCCACAAGATTTCTGCTCATTCCAGCAATGAGGAAGGAGGCTGGCGGGAAGGGCCAATGGGATGTTGAGGTATTTTAGTCTAGCCGACCCGTCAAGGGACAAGTTTCCAGTCACGCCTGTACCGTCGGCCGCAAATACCCCTGGACCTTCCAGCCCGGCTGCTTCACGACCACCTTCGCCTGAGCGTACATGGGGCCGACCTAAACTTCGCTGACAAATTGATGATGCTAAAGGAGGGGAGCGGGAGATTGACCTTGGCGAAGAGGCAATCCCAGAAGGAGCAAGAACGCCGCGTTCTGCTCGGTCCCGAAGGGTTACAAAATCACGTCCTACCTCGAGGAAACCTTCGAGATCATTAGAAAGGACTCGGTCGGCAGGATCTTTATCTAGTTCCCCAATCCTACCGAATCCTCACCATCGCCACCACCACCACCATCACCATGGTCATCATCTACACCAGTCGTTATTGCACTTATCGCTTGGAAGGATGAGGGAACACGCCGTTGGTGTGTTTGAAAGCCAGAAGTATTTGAACTTGGAGGCGACAAGGTTCCATGACCCATACGCGGAGGTGTATACACAACAATTGACAGCATTGTTGCAGGAGTGGTGAGTTTTCCCTGCGCGTGGTCCCGGATTCATGACCTAACTGAGCGTCACTCTTCTCCAGTTGTTCTGTTCTACTCGTTGCGACGAGGGAAGGGCTAATTGGTGTTAGGGAGTGGCTGGACACTGTACGGGATGCGAGATTGAGGTTCTGGACGAAAAGGGCAACGAAGGAGACTCAGAGGCAGAATAAGCTGGATATGATTCAGACGCTGAGGCACCGCGTTGCTTCAGTACTGGAAGAGTTTAGGAACGATAAGAGGTTGACTATCCCCTCTGTCCCAAATGACTAGAAACTCACCATTTTGGTGGGACGTTGCAGGCTAAAGGTCCTGGACCCATACCGACCGGTGTTCGAGAAGCCAGAGGACAGTCATGAATACGTCATGCCTCCCCATCGATATCTATTCCACTGCTATGTATATCAGTACCACCTCATGCAATTTTCTGGGATCGTGGTTAGCATGGTACGTCCCCTCATCCGATGCACAAATAAGTCTATGATTGTGCTAATCCACAAGCATGATGCAGTTAGATGAAGTCATCAAACTGGAAGTTGAAAGGGATCGATTGCGGCTATGGACACCAGTTAAGAGATTGTTACATTGGAACAAATACAACATTTCTGAAACTGTGGAAAATGATGAGGACGATGATCCAGGTAAGTCTATATCATGCCTGTAAACATGCCTATTCCATGCTCATTCTGTGCCTCACTCTTTTCTTTCTCCTGCTAACATAAATTCCTGCACACATCTTCCCCCCAGATGTCATTCAAGGCATTCAGCTGGGTACTCTAGAAGACCTTGGCATGCCTTGTGCATGAGATCCAGATGCTCTCCCACCACGAAATGCCTTTGAATGGGTCATGTCAATTTTGTATTATGCTGCCACAAGTTTGACACATGGCAATGTTTTATTTGCAATTAAGGCTGGGTTATTTATGGTTGTGTTGTGTTTGCCCTTCTTCTTTAAGAATTTGGCAGCATTTGCTTATCATAAGTGTATTTGACAAACCACTCATGTAATGCGCATGTTGATATCCAATCTGGGTAGAAAATCGAGTTGTGTGGGCTATGTGAGTGGTTTGCCCTTTGCAGGGTCAGTGATAATGAGTTATGAACTTCATTTTACAGAATCATGGGCCAGCTTATGATTGCAAGATTCAGAGGTGACACTATCTTTGGTCTCACTGCCCGTATATTGAGTACCTTTGCTGGTGGAATAGTAGGAATGGTAATGTGGTGAGCAACAATTCCTTACCACCTTCTCTAAGTATCACTGTGTAACAAGGTATATTTCGCATGGCAACACCACAGACAGTCCTTATGGCCTTGCGGCTGTCATGGGCATTTGCTTCCCTTTCTTCTTCTACATGAGATTATACTGGCCTGGACCACCCATGACTAATATTGTATTTTTTGTTATGGCTACCTTGGTATGTCATACAGCCAACTCTATTATAGCAATCTGGCTGAATGAGCATATAATTTAGGTCATTGGTTATTTGTATCAAGGAATCCACCTTACCACTCCCACATCCCCTAGTGCTGGCTTCTCTATTGCATGGAGGTGCTTTGTATTAGTGACCATTGGTGTTGTGACTGCATTGTTGGTTCTCACTTCGTCACTTGATCCAGCCTTGATCCTCATGGGGGTTTTAGTGTTGTTTCGTTCTTACCACCGTCGACCACAATCCGCCGATACCAGAGAAGATTGCTTTCAACGACTTGTAGTGAGCTCGGCTCTATCTATTGTTCAATTATCTCTTTTGCGATTGCACGGGAGGACTGTGATGTTCAAGAGATAATCGCAAGTTTGGTCGCAATCCGAAGTTGAAGAGGTTGTTGGTATTACGGGCAAACGTCATTTACGAGGTATGCTAATCCCCCCCTACTCCGCTAAGGGGCACTGGTTGAACATTACTAACCGCAGTTCTCGTTACGGGGCTGATGGCCAGTCCAACGATATCAAAAGATTATGGAGCTCCAGCTGTGCGTAGCCTTCACGAATGATTCGCTCAAGTACTAACCCACATATGCGTAAACAGCCAGATCGCCTTTTCGTTGTCTCACCTGATGTCCATCATTGATCATCTTGAACCTGCGTGGACAATGGCGCTATTGAAGAGGACTCGATTCCTTGATCCGGATTTCCAAGGGGATACCTTGGCTGTTATCAGTGAGAGCAATCAATACCAGTAGAAAATTACGTTTCACAAAACGTTCCTTTTCAGCCATGATCGCAACATCCCTTCGTACTGGAAATCCCCTACCGCAAATCACGCCAGCACCACTGCTTGATCGATTCATGCTCCGATATCATGGTTTCGACATTATTCATAAAGAATCGGAAGAAGACTATGGCCTTCCCCGTACACTTACTCTAGAAACACTGCAGAACGAACAGTACCTGTGGGTACCACTGCAAACTTGGTTGGATATCCTTCACTAAGCTACACTTTTATTAGAATGTTTTGTGTCGGAGTCTCCACTGCGTTTGGTATCGTGGATCGGCTTGACAGATTGATGGTAGCAACCAAAGACATTGTTGGAGAGCAGTACCATATCCATGGTATTGGATTGGCTACACAACCCAGAATGGGTGGCATCGAGCTTGGACCTCGAACAAGTACTGTACATTTCCGACCTCCAAAAGATGTATAAGATGCCGATATTGCTTGAAACCCCATCAGATCGATACCATGCTGCCTAGAAACTTCTTTGTTCGTATCATCCCAAAATGTTTTTGTCCTCCTAATTGCAAATTCTGTGATGCCCCCACTTCGTGTTCTTCCGCACCGTCCCCTGCTTCAACATGCATACCGACCAAGTCCCTCCAAGCAAAGGCCATGGAGAATGATGTAGTCGACACTTCTAGTCTTTACATACATGCTTCGTATTCCCCAGTCAGGTGAGGCGCTCATGCAGAGTCTTCGCATCCATTCAAATCGTCGCGACACCCCACCTACACACAGCAGCCGTTTCGTCCGTTCCTTCAAATTCTTCTGGCACCCATCTCCTCATGTCCTCCTGGGACGGTCTGATCGGCCTCTGGGATACAACGGTCCGTTCGACTGATGAGGTTCCTGAGCCAGAGAATAACGGATGCAAGAGGAAGAAACGGCGAAAGGTTGAGGACGAATCAAACCACACCAGAAGGCGCCTATCGCTGTACTCAAATCACACTGCATGTGTCTCATTTCAAAGGTCGTGTTCAGCAACAACCAAGGCGTGCAAGTGGCGTACAGTTGTGGGTTCGACTCAACGGTTCGGGTATGGGATACCGAGAATGGTATGTGCACAAACACCATTGTACGTCCCCTTACTACCAATGCATCTGTACAGGCTATCTAATTGTCCCAAACCTCATAGGTGGCGGCGGAGAAGCCTTTTCTCGATCTCGCCGTATCTCCAAATGAACATAGCGCAGTTGTAACGTCAACTGACCATGCAATGACGTTGTACGATCTCCGTCCCGTCTCTTCCGCTTCCATGATTTCCGCTACCTCAGGTTCCTTCATCCACCCGCAATGCCTACCTGTGTCGCCTTTGGGAAGAACGGCAATCAGGTCGTCACAGGTGCTTACAATGGTGTTGCCCGTGTATGGGATCTGCGGAGTACAAAGAGTGCAGTGGGAAGTTTTAAAGCATGGGATGGGAGTAAAATGGTTTTGGATGTGGGACTAGAAGAGAGGTGTTGTAGGTGTTGCGGGCGAGGGTGGGGTAGAGATTTGGAAGGTTTGGGGAGGAATCAAGGAGAGATTAGGACTAGTGGTGGACACGTGTGGGAGGTACACAATAGATATCTATCTCATGTCCAACAAAAGGATACCAGGAATATCGGGTATACGTGTGTCCTGGGTAGTCATGAGATCTGGGACCACAGGTATCTGAATATTCACAGCCGAAAAGGTCCTTAGCCAGTATATCAAGATGCGCAGCTGCCTCGCATAATGCACATGTTTGATGGCCTATATCCACTACGAACGTTGTGGTTTTCCCTTCGGGGAATGAGAAGGAGCAGGGTGCAGCTTCTGACCATTCTCATCAGGGGGATGGGGTGGAATTCAGGTGCTATTCAACGACATGAGGTAAGGGTGCTCATAGGTAGCATTCGACCAGTTGGCTCAGCGTGTGGAGGGTGGTTCATCTCCTTGCTTTGTGGGCGT